>JAYRBW010047282.1:0-11359 GCA_036023295.1 Invenusta paracnida
CTCTCTCCCCCCTGTCTTTGTTCCCGTGATACCCCATCCCTACTACTCAGCTATATATTATAAACAGAATATTAAGCTTTGTAAAGAACTATACATACATATATATTATTAATAATATTTGTTGTTGAAATATACTAGGAGCATAAATTGTAACTAAGTTTAATGGATAATTACTTATCGATCGTGCACTCGAGTAAACGAGTGCTGCATGACTAAAAACTTCTGTTTTAAAATTATACTATATTAGAAATAACCACGTTTATGTAAATATTTACATAGTTACTTGGGCAAAATTTCGTAAAAGGGCCAAATTCCGGAAATGTACAAAATTATGGGACTAACTTTAAACAGCTATTAAATATATACTACTTTATTTTAATTTTTCATATTACAGAATAATAAACTTCAGAATCATCTTAATCTAAGTTGAGAATATGACAGAATTTCGGAAATGTGCAAAGATTTGGTTTTGTTTTTTGTGCAAATTGAAGAGATGTGCAAAGAACGCGCCAGCTATAAGGTGAATTGGCATGCAATTAAAATTATCATTTCTTGGATTTTTAGTCAATGCCACTCCCAGAAATGTAAAAAAATAAAAAAAACTTGTCATGGTAACTCATGATCTAAGTATGATCTGTAGTTGATCTGCTACTTTGAGTTTTTGTGGCATCAATTTATACACATGTAAAACTAACCATTTGTTTATATTAATAGTATAAAGAACGAGATATCCATGTTTCATGTAGCATGTATGAAGACAATATTATGATAATATACTTAATTTTGTATTATTTATAGATTTAGGCCTATCAACACATTTTCATAGAATATTATATTTAGTTACTTGTACAATAAATACTATGTTCCAATGCTGATGTTACATTTTATTGTTAGGTAAGAATTAGAATTCAAGTATGTCTATGGGTACATAATATCCCTCTTTTATAGGGGGTGTTGATGATGGGGTATGGGGTCCTTTTTCCTATAAGAAATTACAAATTTCCACTGCTTAAAGCAATGCTGTATAGATAATAGAATTTAAATCTGATGCCCTTATCATTCTGTGAAATTTTAACAATTGACTTGTACACCGCGTTCACATTAATTTTATTCATGGTTAACTGAAATAAATATAAATATGTTGATGTATAATGCTATTGTATTCATAAAAGCCATGCCTTCCAAAATGCATGAAACATGTACATATATGATTCATTAGGTTTTGGTTAAGCCCCACTTACACTACCCAATCAGGTTGCGCATCCAAAAATTGCTTAAGCAACTTTGATTGATTGTAAACATAAATTTCACTATCGCGTTTTTCTCTTGGTCGGTGCCAATTGAAAACATAGTCTCCAGCGAATCTTCACACATTTACCCTTAGCATACAATTCTCCTCTCGCGACCCCGTCGCAACATCATCGCCAAAAACAGCCTCACGTCACCCCGTGACATATTAGCATCACCGTCAAAAAACGGCATCACGCCACATTCCGTGGCTATATAAACATCACCGTCGAAAGAACGGCACGTCACATTCTCGTGACCACACTTACAGTGACCCCACACTCCGCACCCACCGGAACTAATATAAGAAGCACCAGCTTCAACAACACATACAAAATATATAAACAACACAACGGAACCCTTCCGTTCACAACAGGACTAACAACCAAACATACCCCTGCCCCAACGAAACATACAACCCCAAAACAATAACCCCAAAAATACACGACAAAACATCAACAATAACACACAGTTAACCAACTGCACCATTACAACATTTCGCAACTACGCATCAAACGAACATATATTAATAAACGCATAACTTAACATAACATAGGTAACCGTATTAATTCGCGAAACAACAATAGCACATACACAGCTTTTAACAACAGACACATTCGCTGCATATACCCACTAACATTACCATATAACCACCAATAAGCATATAAACGGCTTTACAATATTCATATCTCTCACAGAATATACGTACTAACATTAAATAACCCCCTATATACCAATTAAATCTGCCTCTCACGCAAACGGCATAAAATTCAACACGGCGCATTTAACATAATTAAATCTCAAATTAAATTAAATTACCAAAACATTACGAAACATTACGCAACTCATATTCTGTGGTGTAGTTTAATGTCATACCCAGGACCTGAACAAACGCTCTACACAACCAATACACAATTAATACTACTAACATTAACACTACCCATTCATATTTCTACCCTAACATCTACCTCTCACTAAACATTACAAATACCTCTCCTGGTTTATAATTCCCCAAACAATTAGATAATATCTCACCAATTCCTCAATACTGAATAACCGCAACAATAAATCCTTCCAAATAAATTCTCAACTTCGGCCAAGGTAATCCACAGAGGCGATAGTCACTTTTAGTAACACTTTATTTCTTCCCACGTCTAGTTTGTTATCCTGGCTATCCTTTTACCAAGGCGACCACGGAATCAATCTCTGGAATGTACAACTTTAGGCAGAATCAAAAAGCTCATAACAACATATTATTATCACATACAATAAATTAATCAACTTCTATACGACTCCGGTCGCTGGAACCATTTGCTAACTATATGATGTTAACTATGATTCCTGGCTCTCACCCAGGCGGCCCGGATTCGACTCCCGGTCGGGGAACCATTTGTTAACTAAAGGCGAGACTAGATTTTGTTAGTTAAAGATGACATTAGATATATATGACTAACTTCTAGATTCCCGTTAGCCAAAACAACTTTGATTAATTTATTCTATGTAACATAAATTCCCAAACTAACTTTGAACAAGAAAAACAATTTGCATATGATGTTAGGAAAAGTTTATTTTAATGCAACCATTCACTCAACAGCTAAAATATATCAGAAATTACTAATTATTAAGAAAAACGATAACAACTATTTACACTACAACATCGTCCAAAAATTATGATTTCAAACTGAAACAATTTTCCGCCATTTTTGTTACCTTTTACAGTACTAAGGTCCTGGAGCACCAAGAGTTGCTTGATACCCAGCATATATTGACATCTGCTTAATTCAAGAGTCTAAACTCACTCTTGAAAACATAACTCCTAAGATCAGTGGCTACGCTTGCATAAGAAGTGATAGAGTTAATAATGGCGGGGGCCTTCTCACGTACATCAAAGATGACATTCACTATATTAATTCCTGCTCTGGGTCCACTGATAAGAGCATCGAGTTTATAACTAGCAAAATTAAGATCACTATAAAAAGATGGATCACACTTGTCAACGTCTAGATTCCTCCCAATCGATCTACTTTCCCCGACAAAGAAAATCTTTTCTCTCACCTGCCTAGTGGCAAAAATATCTTCATCGGCGGGGATCTGAACGGCCATTCTTCCCTCTGGGACTCGTTCCAACCTGTTGATTCTAGAGATAGAATTATCGAGAACTGGTTAGCTGATAACGACATGGCAGTCTTGAATAACAACAAAAACCATACCTTCACAACAGGTGGCCTGAGCTTTCCTGACCTCGCCATAATTCACACCAACAACATCGATAACTCTGGTTGGAAAATTTTGAACGAATGGCGATCCGATCACCACCCTATTCTTATCTGAATTAACACAAACATATCCCCATCCAAACAACCGAAGAAAATTCAAACTAGATGGAATGATAAGAACATTGGTTGGGAGAGCTACACTAGAGAAGTCGAATCCGAAATTGATAACACCAAATGGAACAACCCCTCTATGAAAGAAAAATTGGATATCTTCACTAGCATCCTCCATAAAAGCGGTCTGAAACATGCTGGTAAGAGCCGAATAGCGAATAAAGGGAAAAGCCACATCAGCAGGAAAACTCGCACCCTCATTAAAAACCGAAACCGCTTACGCAAAGATATTAAAAACAACAAATCTAAGTGTATCGAAGCTTGTAAAATGATTAACGAAAAGGTTCAAGAGGAGAAACTGGATGCTTGAAAGAACTACCTCCAAGATGTGAATTTCAACACAGACGCCAAAAAACCTGGAAAATCATCAAAAGCACCCCATCGGACAACAATAATAACGAAGCCATTATCCATGAAAATAAGACCATCACCACTGACAATCAGAAGGCTAAAACTTTCATGCGGCACTATGCCAACGTCAACAAACTCACTTTCAACAGAACTGAAAGAACTGGGAATCGGCTCCGTAAGAAAGCCTTGGATAATCTTCCAATAAATGATAATACCCCCAACATCTCCCCTGACGAGTTAGATAGAGCCATCGACCTAATTCGTGGCTCAGGCATAACTGGCCCTGACGACATTCCATCCTCTCTCATCAAAGCTCTCGGGCCCGTTACGAGAAAAATGCTTAGAGACATTTTCAATGATTCTTTTTAAAAAGGTGTCTGTGCTCATATCTGGAAAAATGCCACGATTATTCCGCTACTCAAATCAGGCTAACCGTCCAGCAATATTGCTTCCTTCAGACCAGTCAGCCTCACCTCTTGTATCGTTAAGACACTTGAACGCATTCTTACAAGCAGAATTTACACCTTGACAGAAAACAACAACTGGATCAATCCCAATCAGACTGGTTTCCTCAAAAATTATAGCTGTGAAGACGTTGTCTCGAAAATTACCCACGAAACCAGCGACGGTTTCCAAGCCAAACCTTCGAATCTTGATTATTCGAAGGCCTACGACAGGATTTGAAAAGAAGAACTCTTCCTCGCTCTTATAAAAAAGGGATCCCTGCTACCTATATCAAATGGATCCGGAACTTCCAGACTAATAGACAAGCCAGAATCTCGATCAACGGAGTCACTGGGAAATACAAGAATATACAAGAAATACCACGGCTTACAGCAAGGAAGCGTCTCTGCCCCCCTCTTCTTCACCCTATACGTAGACAGTCTCAGCGAAATTATCCCCAAGAACTATAATTTTGTCCAGTATGCGGAAGATGTTTCTATCTGGGCATGCGATGTTTCCGTCAGCAATGCTATTAAAAATCTTCAGGTTGCCATCAACAACATCGCAGAGTGGTCTCACAGTAAAATGATGCTATTAAACGGCGAGAAAAGCGAAGTTTCTTTTTTCTTTAACTCTACCAGAGAAGCCTCTTTTAAACCGTCCGTCTTTCTTGTCTTGATCTCAAACCTATTCCATTTAACGACAGTCCCAGGGCTCTCGGTGTTTTTCTCGACCGCACTCTCTCGTTCAAGAAACACACTGAGACCATAGTCAACAGGTAAGGACCAAAATGTTATCCACCTTATCCAACAAATCATGGGGCTGGAATAAACACTATCTTGTCCGGATCTATAAAGCCATGATTCTGAGAATCACCTCATTTGGAGGCGCCAGCTGGCAACCTTGGCTTTCCAACACTAACATCTTTATGATCGAACGCGTGGCAAATGGAGCTCTTCGTAAAGTTACAGGTCACTTGCAGTCCACCCCAATAAAAGTCATCCACGCAGAAGCAACACCATTTTCATCAAGACCCAATTTAGAAGACAATGGTTCAAGGCCAAAGAGAAAGCCCTCAGACTGCCCTCTACTCACTCTAGGCACATTATCATCACGAAGTCTGTTAAACATCGCACCAGCAGAAGCAGCTGGAGAAACGAGGTGCATGAAGAAATCGACGATAGAATAGCCTACAGAGACTCCTTAAATAATAACTGCCTCTCTATTCATCAATCAACGATCAAATGCAACACTCAAATCCAAGGTATCACAAATAAGGCTTCCTGCTCGACACCTTCTCAACTGAATGCCACTATTGAGCAAATTAACCAGCATCATAGCAACTATGTGATTTATACCGACGGCTCAGCCTCGGATGGAATTCTCGACGGTGGGTCTGCTGCTATCATCACCTCAAGGGATGCCAATAACCCTAACGTTCTTTTTACCATCATCGCTAAAGGAAGCAAGATCACCAGCTCGTATGACGAAAAGATTGTCGCTCTGGAATTAGCTATAGATATCATTAACAGACTTCCTCGACATACTAACATCCTCGTCTGTTCAGACAGCCAATCGGTCATTACCGCTCTTAGCAAAGGAAATGTCGATATACAGCATATTAGAGACAAAATTCCATCGAATGTCACCCTTCAATGGGTCCTCAGGCACATCTCGCAGGGAACGAAATTGCTGATGCTTATGCTAAAGAAGCTACGAAATCTCCTTACCAGAATAGACCTGTCAACTTCAAGAACACTTGCAAATTTATCATTAGAAACATCAAAGATCCGCCTATATCCCACGACCTCATCAAGTTAGTTTATTCCAAGACCAAAGAATGTTTCTTAAATAGAAAAGATCAGGTCCTCCTAGCTTAAGTTTGGAACGGGCATAGCTGAAAATTCGGCAACTACCGGAACAAAATCAACCCAGCCTATAGCCCTTACTGCCCATTCTGTCCAGATGAAATACACAATGTCCGCCACTGGCTGAACTGCCCGAGAACAGCCATTAAAATACAAAAACTGATTGGTACCTACTACGTCTCACTTTCCTTCCTTGTGGACCACCCTGAAGAGGCAGTGAAGTTGGCAAGAGCTACTTTATAGGAACTTTTGGGTTTTATCGACGTCACACACACACATATGCAGCAGTAGCAGCGTATAGACCCAACATATCCCTCTTTCAGGGACGCTTCGATCTTTGTGGAGGAACTCGTGGCAGTGACTGCATTTGTCCGGGGGACACGTCCCATGTGACGCGGTTGCCACCTCTAAGCCAAGCCAAGCAGCAGTAGCAGGAAAATCTTGGTAAAAATACCAGAGACCTTCTCCTCAAATGTTTCAACCAATCGTGGGTAGAAAGCGCTTGCCCGCAGAGATGGCGAGATGCAGAGATGATCCCACTCCTCAAAGCCTAACATCGTGCATGGGGAAGGGGATGGAAAGAATGGTGGCAAACAGACTTTACCACCTAGCGGAGAACAACAAATGACTTTGCGAAGACCAGGCCGGTTTTAGGAAAATGAGATCAACAGAATACCAGGCCTGAGAATCAACCAGGGCATTAGTGATGGCTTCCAGCAGAAACCAGCGTTTAAAAGGGTGCTAGCCATTCTGGACTTTAGCAAAGCATACGACACGGTCTGGAAACAAGACTTACTTCTAGACATGCTCAAGATATAGGTACTTATGATGTTTGTGCGGTGGATTTTAGGCTTCCTTGACAACTGGAGAGCAAAGTCCAGGGTCAATGATAAGAACAGCTGCTTCAAAGCTATGAAACAAGGACTCCCACAGGGATCAGACTTAGCACCTCTCCTGTTTCTCTTCTGCATTAACTCACTAAGAAAGGAGACTGAAGAAGAGACTTGAGATGAGCCTATATGCGGATGATGCGGCAGTATGGGCCAGAAACCATAAGAAAGAGAGAGCAGAGAACAAAGTCCAGAGAGGGGTGGAAGCAGTGTACAAATGGAGCAAAAAGAAGAAATTTAACCTTAGCCTAAGAAATGCGAAGTCTGCTTCTTCAGTAACGACTCAAACGAGGTCAAGTGGACACCGACTATCACAATTGAAGACACTCCACTGAAATTCAACCTAAACCCAATCTTCTTAGGGATTAGGCTCGACAGGACTCTATGCTTCAAACCCCAGGAAAAGCGGGTCGAAGCGAAAGTCAGCAAGAAGTGTAATATGCTAGGTGCTCTGGCCAGCAAGGAATGGGGATGGGACCGACAGAGTTTGATCCGAGTCTTTTAGATAACAATAGGAAGCATCATGGATTACTGCGGAGCCGCGTGGCAACCATGGCTGGCCAAGACCACCATAGAGATTCTGGAAAGGGCGCAGAATAGGGCCTTGAGAAACATCACGGGCCAAGTCAGATCCACCCCCGTGGAGGCGATCAGTCAAGGAGCTGGAATCCCAGCTTACTCGAACAGAGCGAAGAAACTGTGGACAGTGGCCTGGGAGAAATTGGTCAGACCACACAAAGATAACTCCAGAAGAAAACTGGTAGACGTTCAGATTAGACACTGGAGCAAGATCAGAAGCATCTGGCGTGAGGAGAGCAGGAAAGAAAGGAAAAAACTCAACCTCGACGAGAAAGAGAGGACACCTTTCGGTCCAGTCACGAGAGCACTATGGAAGTGGAGAGAAAGAAAATGGGTCACCCATACCATGCTGAAGAATGGCAGTACTAAAGACAGCCTACCAGAAACTTGCAGAGAGGACGCTATCTCGACAATTGAAGATCATGGAGAGAGCACAGTAACTATCTATACTGATAGCTCAGCACAGACTAGTACGACCAGGTGTGGTAGCGCGGCAGTAGTGACCAGAGGCGAAGTAAGAGACCCCACAGTTCTCACGAGGATTCGAAAACATGGAGAATTCCTCATCTCCTCATACGAGACGAAGATCACAGCACTACGTCTGACGATCAAATGGATTAAAGAAGAAGGTATCTTAGGGAAGGTACTGATCTGCATGGACAGCAAGTCTGCACTGTAAAAGCTTGCAGGAGGCCAGATCGGTGCGAACATTGAAGAGAGCCAGCTGCATGAAGAGATGTCGCAACTGGACTGTCAGCTTGTCCTCCAATGGGTTCCTGGGCACTGCGGCCTCAAGGGCAATGAGATCGCCAACGCGGAGGTCAAACTGGCAACGAACGAGGAGGCAGTCGAAAGTGGAGTGAGTTTTGAGGCAGCCAAAGCTGCCATCAAAAGAGGTATTAGAGATACGCATATTGTACACCAGAGGACCAGGGAGGTGTATGGGTTAGGGAGTAAGATGAGAAGAGACAAGCAGCCGATCGGCCGGAAAGATCTGGTGACCCTCACGCAACTCAGGGGTGGCGACTTATCGTAGAGTGGTGGACTCAGTGCGGAATCTATCTGCCCGAGGTGCCTGGAGGCACCCGAGGACTTAGAGCATCGGTTTAGGGAATTCCCGGCGACGTATAGGAGCCAGGTAGAAATTTTTGGTACTAGGGACCTGTCTCTCTCCGTGTTAGTGTCAGCTTGGCTTGGAGGCGGCCACTGCGTCACAGGGGATGGGTCGTTTGGACTGGGCAGAGCTGGAGCCAATGCTCCAAGGTCTTCGTGGCGTCCCTGCAGGAGGGACAAGTTGGGTCAATACCGGGGTAGGCGGCTATTGTACCGGCCCTGTAGGCGGCCAGCAGCAATGGAGTGGCCACTACGCAGCTGAGCAATCATAACTTCCTCCCTTCGTGGAAGCGGCACAGGTTTCGGGGGTCGAACATAGACCAGCTTGATACGATCATGACTGGGCAGTGGAGTGGAACCCTGATGAGTCTTTTAATTAGCACCTTGACCGCATCATAAGATACGACCTTGCTTACCAGCTCCCCGGCGCCGCTCGTGATTTCCTTAGCTGAAGTGGAGCAGTACAATAAAATGTACGCCCTAGTAGCCAGAAGAGCGAAATGCCCTAGAGACCGCAACAGTAAAGCCATTGAGAGAAATATTGCGAAGCAAAACAAAATCCATCGCAAAACTCAGGGGAACAGGGAAGGGGATAAGAACTTCTCGATAACGGAGCTTAACTTCGCAATGAAGATGCTTGGAAGCAATCGCGCGGCTGGTAAAGATGGGATCTACAATGAATTCCTTATTCACTTGTCCGAAAACGCCAAAAACACTTTGCTAGCTATCTATAACAAAAGTTGGAATGAAGGGTATATCCCACCGGAATGGAAAATGGGAATAGTAGTACCCATTCCTAAACCAGGAAAAGACAGCAGCCTCATGGAATCTCATAGACCAGTTACCCTTACATCTTCGATTGCAAAGCTTCTCGAAAGACTCATTAAAGAAAGACTCATGTTTGAACTAGAATCAGAAGGAAAAATTACCCCTAACCAATCAGGTTTCCGCAAGAAGCGCTGCACCACCGACCAAGTTGCTAGATTGGTAGATGACGTCATCAACGGCTTCCAGGCCCCTAAGCCCCACAAACGTACACTGGCTATGCTTTTTGATTTTGCCCGTGCTTTTGATAAAGTTGACCATCTTAGGCTTCAAGCCTCTCTCAGAAAAATGGGAGTTTCACCCAAAATGTGTAGCTGGTTTCACGCTTTCCTTAGTGACAGGAGAGCTGTCTGCAAAGTTGGCAAGTCCTCGAGTAAGGCTAAGAAATACTCTGCAGGGGTCCCCCAAGGCTCCGTCACAGGCCCGGTCCTGTTCATCTGTTATATCAACGACCTTGCTTTGGAACTCAATAAGATCGTGGAGTTGAAGTATGGCTTATTTGCGGATGACCTGACTATGTGGAGCACTAATACTGACCCCAAAAGTGCAGCGAAGAATATCCAGAAGGGCATAGACGCCGTTGTTGTCTGGTGTCAGAAATACAACATGCAACTTGCGCCGACGAAATGCGAAGCTATTTTGTTCTCTAACTGGAGCGGTGACTCGGCAGCGGCCAGAAGACCTGCACTGAACATCGATGGCGCCAATGTTATCTACAAGGAAGAGGTCAGGCTCCTAGGTATTGTACTGGACAAATTGCTGACTTTCACCAAACAAGTCAAGAAAGTTGCCCTTGAGGCCAATAGAAGGTGTAACCAACTCAGGAAACTAGCTGGCACGACTTGGGGTTGCAGCGCAGACTGCCTTAGACGATTGTATGTGGGATACATCAGAAGCTGCTTAGAATACGGGGCTGATGTGTGGGGCACTATCATTTGCAACACAAACCTGACCAAACTGGAAGTTACCCAGAACATGGCAGCCCGTACCATCACAGGCTGCGTCAAAAATACAAACATTGAATCTCTGCTCCTGGAAGCAAATCTAGTCCCTCTAGCCTGTAGATTTCAAATGTTGGCAGCCAAGCGCCTAGAGCGTATGTATAGAATGCCCCAGGGAGACCCCATTAAAGAGCTGACACTGCACAACATCCCGAGAAAAAGACTCCACCGCTCCACTACCTGGAGAGACAAGGCCACGAAAGTGATGGAAATGGTCCACCCCGATTTAGGTGCCTACAAGCGTGATAACATACTTACCTTCAGCCCATTCCCTCCGTGGACCAACATTCACACGGACAAGATCCACTTCTTCCCAAATATGCTGGAAAATATCAAACGGGAGAATACAGCGGAGAATGCGGCTAATCGCAAGAAGGTATCCATAGCAACACTGCAGGCGCGAGGCCCTAAGGAGGTTGAAATGTGGTCCGATGGGTCGGTTGTCGAGGAAGTTGGAGCGGGAGCTGCTAACGTGTACTCCAGAGACTTAGATCATCCAATCCTTAAAGAAATCGCCCCGGCGGGGATTATGGCCTCGTCCTTTGCGGCAGAGCTCGCTGCCCTGGATGTGGGGCTCAAAGCCATCTGCAGATCAAACCTTATGGCTAGAGATT
>JAYRBW010047304.1:0-11116 GCA_036023295.1 Invenusta paracnida
CATATTTTTAATGAGAAGGGGGGTGGTCTCATATTTTTGAGGAGAGGGGGGTGGTCTCATATTTTTGAGGAGAGGGGGGTGGTCTCATATTTTTAATGAGAAGGGGGGTGGTCTCATATTTTTGAGGAGAGGGGGGTGGTCTCATATTTTTGAGGAGAGGGGTGGACTCATATTTTTGAGGAGAGGGGTGGACTCATAGTTTTGATATCTTCATATGAAAGAATTAAGACAAATAGTTCGATTACAATCTAGCTTATGTATAAAGAGTTTTAAGACGCAGTCTTTCGCTAATGAGTGAAGAGAAATGATATCAATATACTGGAAACACAATAATATGGTTGTTTTTATATCATTAATGTCTCTTTATTACGTTTTTAGTGATTAGGGGAAGTTTATTTAAACACATGTATTTATTATGAAAAGCAGAACTGATGATTTCAAAACATTTTAGAAAATTATTTTTTAATGAATGGACTGGACTGTCCGTTAAATGTGCAAAACTGTAATCTAGGATGCATAAGGAGCTTTCCAGAATTAAATATGCGAACATTTTGTGTAGTTAATGATACAAAATATAGTGTAGAAAACAATATAGAAACTAATATTGTTGTAAACTAAAATATTTATGTTTAAAAAACGGTTGCAAATTGACTTTAGTTTATTTGCTTAAACATCTCTAATAATTCGTAATTATGCATTAACTTTTTAGCCTTCCTCTCTAATTTAAAAATACAAAATAAGTATAATTAAAAACATGATATTTGAATAAAATAAAATAATTACACCTTACAAAATATGAAAATCAAGAATTAAATAAATATATAATATAGTAAATTCTCAAAAAAGTAAATTGAAATGTATACTTTATAAATATAAATTAAACACTAGCTTCATGTGTAAACTTGTAAAGCGTATTGTTATCAGTGTTATATCTTCTTACTATTGTTGTTCGTATTTTATAACTTAAATTAAAAACAAAAATATTGAATTATCGAGAATTAATAAGATTAAAGATATCCATTTCTATTCAGTTGGTTTTTCAATTAAATAGTAATTTAGTTTGAAATTATAAAATGTTAAAATATATTCGACCATCAAATTATATTATATTTTTTGTAGTGATTTAAAAATATTTGTTACGCATTTACAATAATAGCGACTAACGAAAGCAATAAAAAGTGGAGCATAATTGGGATTATTTGTTATTATAGATTGTGTTAACTAGATTACGTCATATTTGATGTATATTGTTTGTCTTTAACACTAAGACAAATTCTGATATCATGAACAAGCCAATATATCTGGCATACTTGAAGAAGACCATAAGTGACCAGTTTATGTCGATTTAGCTTGATATTAATTTCTAAAAGTTAAAATTAATAACAAAAATGAAATCAATTTTGTGATATGTATATATTTACATATGTATATCTTATTGGCAATATTTCAATAATTATATTTTATTCATACATGAATATACATATATATCTATATAGATATAATAGTAGGTACATCATATTTTAAAATAAATTTAGATATCATTATTCCTAAAACGTTAATTTTTACACGGCCTGTGCCGTGCAAAATCTTTCTGTTGAAATTTATAGCAGAATTTTAGAGTCGGGGTAATAAAAGATGTCAGAAAATTTAAAATTTTTGATTAAAATGAAGTAATAAATTATTAGAATTGATACAGGTAGGTTCACAAATAAGTCGTTCAACATATTTTGGATTTTGTAAATTAATAGTTAACTAACCAATGGTTTAAGGACGAAATTAAAGTATACTAGGAGTCCTGCAAGATTGTTCCAAGAAAGCTAAACAAATTTTCAAGAAGTCTGAATTATTTAAGTCGTGTGGTATGTGCCTTTGTATCAATATTTCAATATTGTCTGAATAATACAAATGTATGAATCCCCAAGGAATGTACCCCGGATTGTCTTTTATGAAGTCCTTTGTGAATATAAACATTGATGCACGATTGAATTTGTTGGAATAGACATTTAAAACAAAACTTTAAATTGAACTTCTGTTCGCTGTTGGCGCAATTCAGGGATTTACAATTTAAAAATGAAGTAGCCCCAATTTGTTTATAATAAACACAAACTAACAATTTTATTTTTTATGCTGTGCTTTTTTGGTTAAATTATTTCAGGTAAAAATATAGTTTCTATATTAAGCAAATGTATATCTCAATTATGTTTAATGACAAATATTTGTAAATTAATATATTTATATTGTAATACAAATTGATATTTAAAACGAAAAAAGGTATACAGCATTATATTATCCACTTACTTAACATTTTATTAAAAAGTAAGATTACAATATAGGAAAATAGAACCATTCCGTAAGCATACTAAGTAATTTGTGCAGCTAAAATATATTTTTGTGACATTAAATATATAAACGAAACGCTAAAAAGTATGTTTATTCCCTTTCAACGTACGATTAAAAATAAATTTAAAATCCTGCAACTGCAGCAATCAAAATCCAAGTTGCATTATATAGTTAATGGATAATAATAGTTCAGTCATTTGAAGTACAAGAATAGTAAGCAATCAGTATTGCTAAGTTGTCCACATCAAACTATGTTCCAAAAGCTTCAACGACACCAAAACAGAAGCGAAGTTTTACACAGAAAGTATGCATGTCAAACAGCCATATTTCAGAAATTCAGCCACCGATGACTTTGAAACTGTAATTATAGGCTACATCATATCATCTGGAAATATTGGAAATATATACATATATAACAAAAATAAATAAAACTGTCATTTTGTATAAGTTGTGTATTATAATTTTTTTAACCCTTTAAGGCTATAACCCTCCTCTCGAATAATTTGTTTCTATGATTTTATAACAAACATATTATGAAGCATTATTGGCTTTCGTAAATGTTTCTCAAAATACAACTTTAAGCGCTTTATTAACAAATGTTGCTATAATTGAAAGAGGGATCAGGTCATGAAATCAATCGTTTTGAGAAATCAGCAAAAACATACTATATAGCACATATTTCTCCAAATCATGATTATCATACTAACTAAATACATACAAATAATGTACCTGGTTAAACTTTTGGATTTTTCGGTGAATAATTTAGGGGTCATATAGTTGTCTGTCACCTTTTAAAATAATAATAACACTACGAGAATTTTTACATCGATTACTTTTGAAAGTATTCCGTTTATGACCTAATTATTGACAACAAGGATTCGTGTGATTTTCATTTTTTTTATAACATTATTAATACTAGAATAATATTTTTTTAAATATTAATAACAGTCTCACTATTGCATCTAGAAAATAAGTGCGTGTGGAAAAACTTAAACATTTCTCTAACATTGTTTTTAAGTAGTGATCACTAATGGCCTGTTTTTTTAACGCTCACTGTATTTTTGTTTTTGTTTCCCTTTTATTATTTCTGACACGCCACTAACAGCACAGTTGTTATTTTATGAGGTGTTATGATGCTTTTTATATATATTATCAAATAATTTCTTCTAAAAACAAGTCAATTTATCCCTTAACTGACTACTGTAATGAAGTTTTGGTGAACACTAGAGACCTGTTTAACGCACGGAGCGATTTTGTTTTGACTCGGGTGATTTATTTATTTGATATAGGTTACACTCGTAATTAACGGTGTTTAATTCATTCATGCAATCGATGAGGTGAGAATATTTACAAGAAGGGCTACAGATAAGTTTGTGGAGTTTACCTTTCTTTTATAGAGATATCTCCCAATCTATTACTGTGGATGGGGAGGGGGTTTTAGAAGGGACCTCGTTAGATCCTAATATAATTTTAAACTTTCTGAAAGAGTAGAGTTTTGCAACTTTGGATGTTTCTATTTATCAGCCTACCCTATTCAGAGTGTAATCAATTTCGTTTAAAAATATGCTTTTTTATATAAAAAAAGATTTTTTTAATATTAATATTGAGTTAATAAAGTCAATAAGTTATCGTAATTATGTTTAAAATGATGTACTTTAATTAGTACTTGTATATTACAAGAATAAAGGATTAAGATACAATTATACAATGAATATGTGTGTATGTTTTCCGCAATTTAGTGGGCTATTGATTATGCTTGCTAGTTTTTCAGATATAATCAATATCAATTGATTTTCATTGTTATTATTATTTTATTATCCAGATTTGTACGTGTACCTACTCCTAAACCCTAAAACAAAAATACGGTATAAAATATTCTGTACAACCTCATTTCAGATGTGTATAATTGCAGGCAAACACAATTTGTTCTCGTTTGTAAATTCCTCTTAAAAATTCGGCTAAACTCTACAATGGAGAGATATCAATCTGAAATGTGTGTGAAACGTTGAATGTAACGCCTTAAGAACTTTCTGTCTATTCCATAAAAATGAAAATATTCAAACCTTGCATGGGAACTAGGGAACAATCTTGAAAATTAGAACATACTGTTCCTAATGCCATGACGTGTCAACAGTCTAGTTTCATCACTTATTAAATAATGCAATGCGACAGGATAATACATATATTTCAATAAACGTGGCTCTGAATGACGAACGCTATACTTGTCAAAATCTAAAATACCATTCTATACAACGAGTTCATATAAAAGACCCGGATTGTTTAGAAATATAAATATATAATAGCACTGACAAGTACCTAATAAAAATAACACAATGTAATAAATAAAGCAAAATAATGCAGTAATAAACAGTCAATCAAAAAGTTTACATGGATGAAATACATGTTCCAATAAATCCATCCGTTGTTTTGAGAATTTAAGTATAGAATATTTTTGCACAATTTAGATCAATAAAATAGGATTGTAACAAAACATGGTCAATACAGCTGTCATATATGTTTAGAGTCAGTATTCAGAAATAACCGAAATTTAAATCAAAATGCAGCTCATTATTTTTGTATGTTTGTACGAGTTGATAATGTGATAATTTAGAGAACTTAACATTTTAGCTCGAATGAAGGGCGAGCCGATTACGTCTCTGTTATTTGCAGTTAATCATGAAACTTGGAATGTAATTAAAACGGTATGTCTTCTGCACAAATAAACTAAAGTGTATGAAAAAAATTATTTAAATAATAATGGATCAATACTTAAATGTAAGTAATCTTATATCGCCCTAATGAGAGTGTGCGCTCATAAAATTTCGACAATCCACAATTGCACAAGTTCGGGTTAATAAAAGTAATTGTAACATAAAATCGCGCTAAAGTAAGTAATTCCATTGTCGCACTTGTCATATGGCGCTTACGCTATCGCACCAAATGGTTATTGTAATCACTCACCTCCTTGCACATTGTCGCCTCTTCCACCTCCCTTTCCACTCTGACCAATCCGATTAGTCGAGCCACGCTGGTTCGAGTGACGCACACGACAGCTCGATCCTGATTGGTCAATCTTAAGTGTGAGACCGCGTTTACAACCCGATCGCTTCAGGTGGCAGTCGTTGGGGTAGTATCGACCATCGGTGCCACAGACCATCTCTTGATTCGTGGGGCAGTCGAGGATGCAACGACACCGGCCCTGGTGACACTCTTGGCCATAGGGACACGTTTTGGGACAGACTTCTGGAGTGTTTTGTGGGCGAAAGGGAGGGAAGGACGAGAGGTATTAACTAAGGAGGCTTTGTAAAGAGGAATATTTTATTGAAGTAAGAAGGGCGCTAATTCAATATATTTGAGGAAACTATGATTTAAGCTGAAAACCAGTTTACTAATTACGCATATAAATATTTATCTTCTTAAAACCTTATTCATACAGGGATTGTGCGTTACACTTTTACTGTGAATTTTTAATGAATAAATAGAGAAATATTAGATTCTGTGAATTTTCCTAAAAAGAGTTAAAACTTTTAGCGCTATATTCGCAATATTGTTTCACCAACAGGTCATGTGCCTGCGCACTAAGATGTACACGCACCCTTTTTGTAGAAAATATGATACCAAAATTAGAAATTTATTTTAAAAAAGGAAAAAAATGTTTTTTACATAATATGTATTTTATATATTTATAAACATATGTTTCAATGAAATTTGATATACAAACATCTTCGAGTTACTACATGTGAAGTTTAAACATTATAGAAGAGGTGGGATTGGCGGACCTATTGACACCTCCTCTCAGATATGGAAGGGCATAAAAGACCAGTATGGATGGGATTAAATATGATGATGTGCGTGTTGTACGAGTATTATGGTATACAGGTACTGAATATGATGTCTCAAATTTATCAAATTTATTCACTACTTAACAGTGCGCAAATATATACATTACAATAAGTAAGGACAATAAATATTAATAATAAATTATAATTTTGATTTACTTATTAGGATCCGTAATCAATGTCAATGTTATTATCGATTTTAGTTAAGAGAAATGAATATAATAGCTAATGCAATTGAAGATGAAATAATTTACATAAATATATAGGCTGTTTCATAAAAAATGTCCCTTTAATAGTGAATATGTAAATCCTGTGTATGAAATAAAATGTAAACTGTAATAATAATGCTTAAACTAATCAATACAGCTCGGCTTATATAATACGGTCGTATATTATATTGATCCTAAGATATTGTTACATTTATACATACATAATATATACAATTGCAAATACCCAAAAATATATATATTTTTTAGTAAACGGAAAATTTTTATGAAACAGTTTATATTTTATATAAATATATATATTTTATAATTTCTATATGCATGTAATCAGGTATTAATCAATAAATAAATAAATCTTTATAAATATTAAGTATATATTGGTATCATAATTGGCTTTAAACATTGAGTAATTAAACATAGAATCATGACCCTTAATGATTTCATTATACATCGCGTTGTATATTTTTGTCGATAAAAAACGATGTATTTTAATGAAGTTAGCATAAATGGGTAATAAATAAGTAATATTATTTTTTTGAATTTAAGATAAATTATCGAGACTTATACAATTTTTATGTGTGACATGAATCTATATAACATAGTTATCTACATTGGTATCTAAAATGTTATAACACAATTACTATTTAAGAGATAAATATTAGATTACTGCATTTTGTATTTAAAGTTTTACTAAATCTTTAGTGTAAGAAAATAGTATCAAACTGCTATCAATAATCAAGAAGAGTTGCAACTCTATCTATCAATATACTCTATGGTTTTATTGCACCCAATCCATTGTAACACAAAAAACCAGTGTTTGTAAATATTTGCATGCATCATTATGATCTAAACAAAGTTAATAACATGTGAAACACACACATACATAGGTATACATTATGTACTTTTAAATAGAGATAAATATATAGCCTCATCAATCAGCCATGATAAAAGATTGAACCATCGAGAAAAACTTCGTAATATTGCCGTAATAGTGCAGCCGAATACAAAAGAAAATTTAAATAATCTGGTAAGCCTTAAAATTACAATGTATCTTTTAAAAATCTGGGAAATCATGTTGTAACTTTTAAGTTACAGTACATGAGTAGACACAAGTGTTATAGTACCTGAGCAGTAAGTTAAATGACTGTAAAGATATATATTAATAAATATATACAGTACACACCATCAATAGACATTGTTTAAATGTTCATAAAATGATACGCAGGCATATGATAACTTTATTGCAAATAACATTTTCTTGAATTATTGTATAAACTTTTTTATGAAGATATTGCACGGACACTTGTGTTTTCTGTCGATGAGTTAGAATTACTGATCAACAACACTTGATGACTGTATTTCGACAAGAAGAATACAGTGACGAGCTAAATAAATGACCGAGGACAGAGATAGACACTGTCGAAAGAAACATTAAATCACAAATGAGTCGTATTCTATGGCAGAAGGAAGGGTTAAGAAAGAGAAAGTTTGAGCTATATAGATGTGTAAATGTAGAGTTTGACGAGTAAAGGTAGAGCTTTACATTTACATACTTACCCTTTCGGTCGCATGGTATTCAAGCTCTACCTTTACATGCCTAGCTCTATCTTTACACGTCGAGCTCTACCTTTACTTGTCGAGCTCTCCCTTTACATGTCGAGCTCTACCTTTACATGTCGAGCTCTACCTTTACATGTCGAGCTCTACCTTTACATGTCAAGCTCTACCTTTACACGTCAAGCTCTACCTTTACACGTCGAGCTCTACCTTTACTTGTCGAGCTCTACCTTTACACGTCGAGCTCTACCTTTACATGTCGAGCTCTACCTTTACATGTCAAGCTCTACCTTTACACGTCAAGCTATACCTTTACACGTCAAGCTCTACCTTTACATGCCTATCTCTATCTTTACACGTCAAGCTCTATCTTTACACGTGGAGCTCTACCTTTACATGTCGAGCTCTATCTTTACACGTCGAGCTCTACCTTTATATGTCAAGCTATACACTATATGTGAAGCTCTATATTTTCACGTCTTGTTCAATCTTTGGCTTATAATAACCCTTTCGACCGCCATTTGACTCTAACTGACTGAAAATAACGTTACAGATCTAGAAAATGACAGGTCAGCTGGTATTTCAGAATAACGTTTTGGATAATTACTCCATGACTAATATTGGCAAAAACCAATTTCGGTATTAAACTAGGTGTGAAAATGTTCTTGACCTATTGACGATCAAGATAGGTTCCTTACTGGAACCTCTGAGACACCACATCATTAAAATTATGGAGTAATCGACCCAGGGTAACTTTCTATTACTTTTAGTTCATACCGGGATCTCTTCGCGGCTTCCTTATCTCGTGAGGGGTTACATTGGGCTCTTCTTAGAACGTTTTAACTTCCTGATAAAGTACAGTTTTGAAATTTAGTATAAAAACGAAAGTTACTTGTAAGATACTGAACTGAAAATTTATTCAAAAATACTTTTTGTAATTTTTGTTTTCTTAATTAAAAAAGAGCAAATTAAAGCTTGAAATTAAAGTTTGTCATATTTTATGCAGATTAATTTGTTTTTGCTATAATAAAGTATTTAATATATGAAGCTTTTCAGTATCCGAATCAGATTTCATCATTTGATATAACATACATATATATATATATGTATAAAAGTATGATTGACACATTTTTGACACACAAGGCGCACTTTGGGTATGATCCGCTATTACCATTTTGGTTGCCCACTATAGTGAATATAGCTTTAAAAGTTGTAAATGTTATGTTCAGAGAAGTCAGTAAAGCTTACATTGATACACATTGTGTTTAATTAAAAATCAGATAAATATTTGAGAAGAAGTCTGCATACCCCCCTCCCGGTATGGATCGGATTAAGATGTTCTAAATTGTGTCAGCTGTCTCATCTTAGATCATGCGCAGTTCATTATTTCTACTCTACAAGATCATTGTAATAATGCCAAAGGAATTATATGAAAGTTATTTGGAGTAATCATTCACAATGTTTGATAATTATTGGTGAAGTTACGCTAATACTACGTGAGATGTTATTTTAAGTAATATATTTTAGAGATAATTAAACAGCAATTATTTCTCGAAATCCAATATATCAGTTAATGATTGAGTGGGATTAACTTTTGCCTAGAGTAACGATGGTTAAATAAGCTTCAGTGTCTAAAATGAACTATCCAAATAATTGTATCGTATAAATTATACATATGCATGGTGGTATATGCAGTGAGCAGATTAAAGCTATATATGTGTTTAAAATTGTATTATATTTGTCAAAAAATCGTATAATTTCTTTAACAAATTATTTGAAGCTAGTATGTTTTAAATATATTTTAGATATATTCAAAGGACTCAAATTTAAATTGCAGTAAAACATGTTATAGCTCAATTTCGGCCATGTTGGAAAGCTTAAGTACCTAATAGAAGACCAATAGTTGTAAATATAATCTCAAAATATTGAAACACCCACATAGATATATGTATCGATTTGTTTTTTAGTGTCTTATGCGCACCACCGATATATCTATGATATGTAACTTGTGCGTCCAAAAAACATTTAATGCGTCCTGTTTTAAGTAGATAAGACACTTTTTATTGTCCATTATGTACTGTGTTTCAGCTAATTTATTTCGAATATAAATATAATAATGTGAAATATATGGAGTACTGTACATAAAAACAGTAATATAGGCAAAAATTTAAAAAATAGAAGAAAAAATGTTTTTGTTTTTTCAAATTATTTAATATACATATATGGCAATCGATATCTTATCTTAAAAAATAGTTATATCGAAGATATTGGTGAAAGTTTCAAGCTTAATTTCATCGGATGGTCTCAAAATTTAAATTTCAAAATTTGAATTCAGAAAACGTAATTTGTACAGTTTCTTTTTCTGAAGTCAATGAATGTCTGCTCAAAGAATTGCAATCTACCGAACAGTTTCAACCACACCGTGTCATTCTACATCACGACAATGCTCCAGCCCACCGAGCTGCATTGACTTCGCAATGGTTGTCAGAGCAAAATATCCAACTCTTGATCCCATGCACCCTACAGCCCCAACCTTGCACCATACGACTTTTTCGTATTCCCATATTGTCAAAGGCCAACTTCGTGGGATGCAGTTTGGTGATGAAAATGCTGCAGTGCTGCACTGAAGGAACAGTTGCAGGCCATTCTAGCTGAGCATTTGGGGCAAACTCATTCACCGATATCTCAAATAATATTGTAGTTTAAGTTACAATATATCGACTGCCATAATTGAAATAATTTATCTTATAGGTTCTGTAAACTAATTGACCACTTAGCGTTTTATCTTTATATTTATTAGTTTCAAGAAGTGAATAAAGATATTATGCTTCTGTTTACACATTGTTAGTAGGGTCTATTTGTCCTTTAGCAACATGTTTATGTATTTTAAAATATCCATGTTTCGATTTTTAAGAATTAGAGTGCACAATATATCACAAAAAATCAATTCTTAATCAATGAGATTAGCAAAATACAAAAATCCTAATAACATTTGAAATTTGTCTGAAAGTCGCCATTTTAATCAAGTTTTTTACATTATGTTGAGGTTATAGAAAGTCGGAACACCAATTTGTACAATGCCAAGTCATTGGCGGATTCAAGGGAGGGTTGGGGGGGGGGGGGGTCGCAACCCCCCACCCGGAGAGATTAAGAAAA
>JAYRBW010047315.1:0-11356 GCA_036023295.1 Invenusta paracnida
TTATTATTAAAAGGTATCTAATAGAAAATAAGAGAAAAATAAAACCTCATAGGTAAAATTTATTTTCTACATCAAATGTCAAAGGGGGTGTGGCTAATACACGAGTATAAGCTTTTTTGATTTTATGAAGTCAAAAGGGGGGTGCAGCCTATACACGAGTATATACGGTACTTTATTTTCAACCGTACTGGGAAGACTGCTATTTTTTTGCATTTTTCATATGTTATAATCTATAATTTACATAATTACCAATTGTACGAATTAAAAAATCTTAATACAAATTTTCATATTATACTTCTAATAAGAATTGTCCAAAGCTATTTTTTCAGAAGTTTGTATTCACAAAAATAATCAGAAAAAGTTGTCTTTTGAGTGTTTTACTGTCGTCATTTGATATACACGTACAATTAAAAAATGTTTCTTAAGTACCAACTTTTTCAGTAATTATGGAAACTTGAAGTGTTGATATCAACAGCAGTGATGAATAGTATATATATACAATGTTAGCAGAAACTCAAATGAGAAAAGAAAAAGTTAGAGATAATAATTACTCATTAAATAGGAAATTTCCAGGAGTTGGGGCTTCAAGTGTGACCTTGATATTAATTACTGGACATGATGATACCAGGTCGGGTGATTTCAAAAAGGTTTATTGCAGAAAGTTAATATCGTTTTAATAATAATATACGAAGTACCTATTGCATTTGTCTATGACAGTTTGGTAGAACCTCCAACTCATTAACATGTCTGAGTGTCTGAAGGATATTCATCTTTGCCTTGCTACTGAGACTTCTCCAGATTATATTGGTATCATAAAAAACAGTTATATACAATATACTGAGAAAGTAGAATTGGTTTCTGTGTAATTAGTATACCTATAAGGTTCTTATATATTTTTATTATATCTTCATTTTTCGAATACAAAATTGCCAACTTGACGGGAAGAATGATTAAAAATGACTTTTTATTTCTACCTGCCTATACCTGTTTCCCTTTTACGCTTGTCAACACAGAAGATTAGTGATTTTCTTACTTCTCGAAAGAAAGAAGAATTATGACGTTAATATTTTCTGACATATCATATCCCAAAATTCCCCAAAATATGAATAACTGCCTTAAACTTGCTTATTTGACGGAGATTCTTAATTATAATTGATATTGTTTATTTAACTTTTTGATTCAGTGAAAAGTACCTTTTTGGTGCCTTTGGTTTACTAATTTTACTCTAAAAGTTATAGAAAAGTACTGTTTTATTAAAATACGATTTTTATGACTAATTTTATGACATCTTTTGTGCTATTCTTTGTTCAATGTATATCACTGTTATGATTCTCAATTATTAACTATACTAATAGTGTGTCTAAATAAGCGCTTGCTAAAAATAGTAGTACGTTTTATAAGCATGGAGTTTACTTATAAATACGCACCAATTAAAATATTTAAAATATTACTATACATTATTGTATCAGTTTTAAAAAAGACTTGAAAAATAAAACTTTGACCGGCTGATCCACTCTGCGGTCTAAAGAGTCCATTTTATATTGTTAATATTCGACATTAAACTTATAAATATGCTCGTTTTACTGCGTAATTTATATTAAAGTATGGTGTAAGTACCTATAGGTATTATAAAGGGAAAAGATAATACATCTACAGAACTAAATATTCATTCTATACTCGTACAGTGAGAGTATACCTATAGGTATAAGAAATCGATACGAATGAGGTAATTCAAACTACAGAAAAACTAACAAATAGTGCAGAGTCAATAACTTTTCAGCTTCACTGTATATAGCTGTCTAAGCTACGACGTATAGGTATATATCCTGTGCAGGGGCTAAATGTACCAAAGCGTGCTGAAAATATACATTTTAACATAATTTGTGACTTGATTCAAACTCGAAAACAATATACCTGCATATTATTTTTTATTCTTGTATGTGTGTACTAAATATGTGTACACAGTAATATTTATCAATGCTATGCTTTGCATGTTCGGTGGATTATTCGGTGTTTTTGGGTACCTAATCAGACTATATAGGTAAAGTGTTGTAAAAAAGCTTTTCTTCTGAAAGACGTTCTTTTATTATATTTTTAATTAGTACATTGTTAGTATAGTATTTGTGGCAAGATCAAGATATAAATTTTCAATACTCGATTCATTTTAATTATACTATATTAAAGTATTTATTGTTTTAAACAGTTATAATTATAAGAAACTGACAACAACTATAAGTTTTGGTATGTTTAATATTTAAGTTTCTCAATAAAAACTTTTTAACTATTATTAGTGCACTTTATTTATCAAAAACACTGGTCAATGACAAAATGCTTTATTTTCTTTTTATTATTTAAACTTTTCTTTTTTACATTTAAACAAACAAATTAAATTAAATGAGAATCGCGCTTATATGTATTTAATGCGCCTACATTGAATACTATTTATACAAATTAATATATTAAGTGCTTAACACAGTGTCAAATATCTAGTTTACCACTATTGATATCAGACTTTAGTTGGGTCTTTGGATATTTTATGTTCGAGAATATTATTTGAAGTTATTTCGTCTAACCTATCGCCATTTACATATATTTGCCTAACATAGTTATAACCTACATTTTATTTTCTACTGAATATAGTTAATATTGTTTTGATTTTACTGGTAGGTATGCGTTATACTTATATTTCTGTTTAATAGGCAGCATAATACTTATATAAATGCCGACATATAATGTGGTTTCTTACTTTACGATATATAATTTAGACTATTTCAATGTATCATGTGTCTGCATGTATGAGATGTAAATATAGTATTATTACAAAAACATTGTTTGGTGATTTTTGTATTGTGCAAATGTATAAAATTAACATAATATCTAAATTATCTAATCATAAACTATTGTTTCTGTTTCTTAAAAATGTTGTATGTACCTACTTTGGGAACTGTGCTGACAAGCTTTTTGCTTTAATTTGTTTCAAATACACTGTGATCATAATATTCATGGTTGATCTATTCTAATATGTTATTCAAATGTGCATTCACATAGAAATGTTATTATCATTTTTGCTACTATTTTCAACATAACATATTTTTATTTTGCACGTTTTAGTTTAATATTTGTTTAAGTTTATATTATCAGTCAGATAAACAGACGCTATTTTAAACATTTCTTCAGCGAAAGTTGTGCTTTCAAATTGTTGATTAATATGTTTAAAAAATAGTACATTTTTTAGTATTATTCGGTTAAGGATTTTCTAAAAGTATAATAGCCATATTCTAATCGATGCATTTGGTTATTGACCTGACATCCTGTGTTTATTTATTTTATTTACGGCCGGCTAATTTCTATCAATGTGTTAACTTATGTATCACGCAAGTGGGATTTACATATTTTGACTGCACTCTATAAATAGACATCCGTTAAACTGTTTCACATAAAAAGCGGAATTGTAATAATGAATTTGCCAATATTTATATAATGTGTGAGATATATTTCAGTGTTAAGGAAAGTGTATGCCAATTCACCGTGTACATACCTATACATATAGTTTAATTAATTCAAGCATCACCCGCCCGCTGCAAAAACCTTGACAAAACTGGACGTGTCAATTATTTTGTTCCGATTTCTTCGCATCTGTTCAATCAATTACTTGACTCTATTTGATCGTGTAGGCATTATGTACCTCTTGCATGCCTACATATACGCCTATAACCTTTCGAAGAGAAAAAAAGTGTGGAAGTGCCTACTTATGTATGTAAAGAGAAAGAAAGACCAGCGGAATAATTCTCACCGTCGACTTCAATTACTGTAGACTGTACTCGAGCGTCCTGCCCCTTCTTGTTTCACTTTCCTTTTGAATTGCATTTTACTTTTAATCTGTCATGATACGGAGGTAGGAGCTGTCAAGTACCTGCACTTGTGCCCTCTAAATATCGATATCCTTATCTACTGAAAAGGAAAATTTGGACGGGCGCACTCTTGATGAGGCAACTAAGTGAACGAAGAAGTGGAATTAGTATATGAATTACTAACACTATGCAAGAAGGTGGAGAAATAGAAGAGTTTGTTAAAATGGGATGACAACAATGCGTCTCTTTCTTTTGCCAGGCTGACAGTCGAGGTACCTTCTGTACTTATGTGCTTGGTCTAATTACTTTAGAGACGAAGCGGCTCGTGATCGTGTGGTCATTTATTTGACGGGTTTTAAAGCTGACGAATTAATTCCAGCGTCACTTCAGTCTTGTCAAGTGGACTCGTACTGCATTATGGTCTGACTTTCCTAGTGATTTTTTACAAAATGTCTTTTTAGTTTCGATAAAGTATTGGTGCCTATTGGTATTTTTAGACATAATCATTTGTCAAAAGGGCGTTTATTACTATACCGGCAATACATTTATTTTCAATTAATTTTTTTTGTTTTTACTAATATTGTTTTCATTATAAAGTAGGTACATATTAAAATTATCGAGCAAACATAGGTTATGCATATAAATATATGAAACATATAGAGTCAGAAACTTATGAAACTTGCATTGCTTATAGTTAACGTGCTTTCATATTACATACAAACATTATTATCATCAATTTAGACATAACAGTTAGCAATATATTTCAAGAATTTTACAATAATAAAGTCTTATTAGTATATTGTCAAATTGTAAGCTTTAATAGATTGATTAACATTATTTTATTAAAATATGTGTATCTGTAATTTTAATGTGTAGTTCATTATCAAATTTCTTAGCGTGTAATTTTTGTATTATCCAAAAAGTGAACTTGTATCTATTTTATATCACTGTTTTATTTTGTATAATTGTATCATTGTATTCACTATCGTTATAAATGTAAATGAAAACTGATTACTTAATTAGTTTAACTCATAAAGTCGTCATATCGTAAATACATTACTCAAGCATAGCTGTTGAAATTACATCAAATGATGTGCTTTTAATATTAACATTATTAGTAATATACTTTAATATAAGAACATTAATTTGTATTCTTCTCTTTTGTCCCGATATACTATTATGCAATCACAGGATGACAATATTACGTAACATATGTTCATATTATTCACTTAACTTTGATATAAACAATTTGTAGTATTGAATTTGGTAGAATACATGAAACTTTCATGCAACAAAAAATGTTCACCTAAATTGCTACTACCATGGTGTTATCCAGTAATATGCTGTTAATATTTAGCTAGTTTCAAAGAAAATTGTATGGAAGATTGTACATAAATTAATATATATCATTATCAGCGTTTCTTAAATTTCATAAAACGTTTAATCTTTGACCTGTTTACTTTTGCTAGTATATATATATATATTCAAGGTTATTCTAGTCCATCATGTACTAAATAATAAGACAAATAAATTAGTTTGAAATATTCTACGATTATGTATTTTTGTCTAAACTATGTCTTTTCTTCAGTTCATATCACTCATTAATTTTTAAATATTTCATTATATATCTAATTTATAATCATAGTTTATATTACTTCATCTCACTTTTGACAAGTTTACTTTAATCAATAAAATTAAGGGATGGGACTAATGTATTTTAAAAAGATTTTATTTTGTGAAATATTTATTGCTTTTTACAGACCATGCATTTCAGCTTTACCTTTACTTTTACGACTGTATATCTCTGCATACTAATATTTTGATGGTTAAAGTTAATACTCCTAACCCATAATTTTATTTGATAACTAATGTACCATATCACATAAAATTATAATTGTTTACTTTCCACAAAACGTCATTAATGTATACTGCATCTAATATTTAATTGACATACTTTAAGGACATCTCTCGACTATGTTTAAAATAATTGCATATTTTTCTGAATTAACCTCCCGAGTAAGTTTATCACCATACAAGTATCTTCTATATCATGTGTATAAAACATGTTATTTTATTATTAGTAGCCAATTGCATGAAGTAGAGCAATGGAATATTTTTGATTAGTTTGTGGATTAAAGCACCATGACATTATGAATATGAAAAAAATAATTTTAATTTAAAAATGATTATCCAGTATGTGTGATTGAGTATATCCACTTTTCTCTTTTATCCACATATTTTCCTATATTACCTATCAGTTAAACATAAAGCAAATTTAAATTAGCAGTTATGACCTTCACTTTGCTTTATATAGATCATTCAGGCGCACACAGAAAAATCCCCGCATATAGTGTCTTTCCTGCAGATCCGCGGGTCCGTTCCAGTCTTCTGGTCACAAAGCGGTTTCAAGTATCGACCGCCAATCAAACTTGAAAAGGGTGAGTTTCATTGTTCCTTTTTACACCACCACCGTTGAGAGAGACTTGTGTTATTGCACTCACTGAAAAATCTTCACATTTTTATTTGTTTCGCGTTTCTCTAAAAGATAGTGCGCTTATTCTTCGTCCTCGATCTGAGGCAATTTTATTTTATTATGTGAATTACTTCTATAACATAATATGATGCACCAAATTAAAAAAAGGAAATTAACTTGAAATATATCCCTTAAAATGTTGCATCAACCGTTTATAATTTTGTATGTGTACATTTTGATTATTTAATTGTTTAGTAAAGCTGTTATTAAAAAGTATATGCTAGTTACAATGTTTTTTATACATTAACATATATTTTATAAAAGGATTCAAATATGTAGAGGATAATTATTAAATATTTAATTAATATACTTGTAAATATAATTATACTGAAATATTCACTTGATTGTCCGTAGTTCAAATTTTAAATTATAAATATCAAGTTCAAACATATGTCATATAAACTAATAAAGCCCTTACTGCTTAATAAGCTTTAAAAATATAGGGCGAGTCACCACTATTAGTATTATATAATAAATAATATAACGTCCGGTAAAGTTAGTATCAGAGATGTTATAACTGAATTCCGGCTTTTTCAGACTTAGGTACTTGATCACTTTTGTGATGTTATATTTTTTGTGCATATATATAACCTATTATTTTTATTACAATACACAAGTACCTTGGGACATTTTAAAAGACGCTCAGCATAATAATATTCTGCAATCAAATCGATTGTAATCCACAATACCATTTGAATGATCCATATAATCGCCGTAAACATTTCATGTACCTTTAAGATTTATATTATTATATACGTATATGATTTGTATATATACATATATACACATATGTTATTAATATAATTTATATTATCTTATGTATTATATGGAATTCCATATTTCAAATTGTTTGTTGTTGTGTTTGACATGCCTTTCATATTATTGGATTACTGCTTTTTAATTAACACGTTATATTGGCATTTTCCACTTATTTATATGATGTATACTAGAGCAATTATAGAGTAGGTCTATTTTTATTGACCATTTATGTTATGATTTATTATTATCTGCATTCCGAACTATTTCTATACTAACTGTAAATACTTAATCAAGTGTCCTATTTGAAAGCATATTACTCATTTTGCTCTTTTAAATGTAATGTTCTAATATACATATTTACGTATACATTGCCCAATAATATATTTTTAAAATAGCGTATTGAACAATTTTGATTGATAATTAATAATTATTAATAATCAGTTTTATTTATAATTGTTTAATGTTTTCTACACTTTTTAATGCATCTATTTTGATAAAAATGACAATTTTATTCATCTTTATAGATACATATTCATAGATATAAATTATAGTTTTATATTTAAATATAATAATTGTCACTTTATCTGGTTCATTCATTGTTCATAATAGGTAATAAGCACATTCTTAACAAACGTGTTAAAATAGTACAAAATGCTTTTATAGGAGAATCAATAACTTACGCAAATCCACTTAATAGATTTACCCAGACTAACAAATGACGTATAGTATACTTTTTATATGGTAATAGAAATAATATCGTTTCAAGCCAGAAATCAATTTATACTTAGAAAAATAACCTTATGATTCTTTTTAATAGAATTTACGTGAGGTTGTTTTATACTATAGTCAAGGATAACTTTAAGTATATGTACTGAAAAGGCCATAAAACGGAGCGAGCTCAATAATTTAAGTAGGTAGTTAGGTATCTGTGGGATGGGCTTGCTACATGTAGTTGTTAGCCATATATAGGTATAAAGCAGTAATAATTGCATAGAGTCAGACTGTCAGCTGCCTATTTTAACAGTGCAATTATCATCTACTGGACACTTATGAAATTATTGAAACGCGTAGACTAAGACAAATAAAAAAATCTGACAGATTGTTTCAATATTTATGTATAGATTACATGTAGTTTTAACAAAAATTTGTAAAGAGAGTTTGTTTTATAGATGTACCCATTATTTTAATTATTTCAACGACCCATTAATATCTCTTATTAAAATAGTCTGGTAAACATTTTTTTTCATTGGTCACTAAGCATTATTCTATTATATTATTCATTATATATTATTTCAATATTACATTATATATAGGGATTTTTTTATAGGGAAAATCAATTGAATGTCCTTTAAGATGTTTTTAATACGATTTTAGATTCAACGCTGTGCCTTTGAAATCATGCATTGAAAACTATAAAGTACTATTTACTACTATTTAATTAATTATTTGACATTATTTATTACTTATAAATGTAGTATATTAAGGTAGTACAGAATTAATTTTTTCTTAGTTTTCATTTTAATTATTTATGACTAATACCTACCTTTTATAGCAATATAATATATTATATTAACATTGGCATCAAATAGATACCAATGTAAGGGTTGCTACACAGTCGAGAATTCAAAAATATGCTTGCATTTGAGAATCTTAATTTTGTTTTCCAATTTTGTTCGGAATTTTACTGACATTATACATAAGCTTGATTATTATTTATGCACAGAAGCAAGACGCTGGTGTTTGCCGAATCGGGATTATAGGATGACTCTCACTTGTAAATAGCACTTAACTGGCCATAGAGTAGTAATATAGACAGTTTCAACTAATTTTCCTAAAAACAGATTTTCTACAAAAATTAGATCCACTGTCATGATGAAGATACTCATGCATGCAGACAATTATGCCACCAGATAAAATAGATTATCAAGGCACATACATTGACAAGTATCGACTTGTCTTCTTTAAATAAAAGTTATAACATGGCTTTGTCACATTAAGTGCCCTCTTCGGGACTTGTCAGTTAATTCAGAATGCAGAACTTTCATCGTATTCTTTTTAATAGTTTTGTATAGATTTATTTTTCTTGACTGATTTTTTCAGTTGTCTTGACCTGTCTGCCACAAAATCCATATTATTGTCAGATCTGGAACTCCAGTTTCGTTATTTAATGTCCATCATAAAGGTTGAAAACCATTTTAAGGCAATTTTCTTTCTCAAAATATTCTTATTCAAGAACCTCTTTATGCTGCAGCTAAGTTTCAAGATTCAGAATAGAAACTAGATCGTTATTATCATTCTGTTCCAGCTTTCAACTAGTTACACAGATTTGTGGACAATGGTCAAGCGAGTGTTGAGAGAAGCTTCTCAGAACAAGTATCTCTGCACTTAGAACTTACTGCAGGACAAGCTGCATTACTAACAAAAAATCGTATTATTAAGGATCCTCTCTTTGCTGTTGGTAATTTAAAGAACGTTGACATTTCTAAAATGCGCTGAATGAAAGGGAAGCTTCTAACAAAATATATCGAGATGAATGGAAAAAAATTAAACAACGATGAAAGTGTCTGAAAACGATAACGAGAAGATGACAAACTTCATCAACTACTTTGTAAACAACAACAATTATTTCCACTGACATTAACAATTTAGATGAAAACAAATTTCACCTGTCTGAGGAAGCTAATCTCACAAACAATACTGTATTCTTCAAAGAGTTATACGCTCTTATAGTGAGAGCAAAAGTTTTGAAAGAAGAACTTGTGAAGATCGCTTTATTCATTGAAAGTTTGCAAAAGAAGAAGTGAGTACGACAATTGCTATTATAATTAAGAACCTTATTAACATGCATCTAACATTCCAATTATATAATCATTTGATAAAGTAGTATTAAGTAATCTGCATAGAGTTTTTCTTAATTTTCATTATCTATTTGTAATTTTATCAATCATGATTTAATATAAAGGTAGAATTATGATGATATTTATTGCTAGTTTTTTTTAAGAAAACTGTTAAACTTTGCCTAATTTGAGTCCGGAATTTCATTATGAAATATGTGGTAATACTGTATAACTTTGTCACTCAAAATGACTTTACTCATTTTACGGCATTAATTCTTGTAGTTGATTGATTGCTGCTTATAGTCTACGATTGTAACCTGCATTTTTGACTATTTCCCAGAGGATGATATCTGAAGAAGTTCGATGAGGACTTCGTGGTGTCCATTCATACATAATGTATCACTCACATAATAAATTCAAATTACTTACACGATTAGTTACTTGTAGACATTACTTTATACTGTACTTACGAAAATTAGGTATGTTTAGGTAATCAAGTAATACATTAATTACATTAAAATGTACATGGTATGCACACAAAAAAGCATGGGGTATTTTTCATTGATTAAAATAAATAATCAAAATTATATATACTACAAATTACATTAAGATTGGTTGCTAAATTTGTTCTTTTATACCTAACTTAATTTCACAATGTTAGTATTATTTAACTTATTGATAATATACCTCTAAATTACGTAGTGTACTTATATAAATAAAAAACATAAATTTCGGAAATACACATATGTGATTATTTTAAGGTTCTAGTAATTCCTTGATATAATGCTTATTTTTTTCTCAAATGGTTAAATTGTAAACACTATACGTATTGTAATATACACAAACTATTCTTTAAATTATGAATTTTATTTCAAATGTTTTTCTTTCTCATTCCTTTTTAACTCATTTCTTTTCATTCCTGAAAATGTTTTTACTTATATTTCTAGCTCATTATTTTTTGCCTTATGCTCTAAGTAAATTTAAATTCCTTAAGTCTTGCTGTTCTATAAGTAGATAGTTATAATTATAATATCCTGCATTAAAACTGCTGAGTATTATTTTTGGAATATATACATACATCTATATTATTGTCAATATAAGAAATGCATTTCCTCTTATTTTTGTTTCTGCTTGTAAATCTTTCGAAAATGAGATGATAATCTACGTTTGATTACTTTCCTCTTTCTTTTTAAGTTTTAAACTTTCTCTTCTTGAATTTGAATATTAAAAGTTATAAATTGTCTTATGTGTGTTACAGTGCACTATTGTATCATTTTAAAATAAATGACTATGTTAAAATTTTACATTAGGCCATTTCAATGTCTCGCTTAGCTTGGTTTGGTTTAAAGTTGGTTTAAACCATCTCAGCCATAGCG
>JAYRBW010047326.1:0-11356 GCA_036023295.1 Invenusta paracnida
AAACATGTAAATATACATTTTTCTATCTTTTTTACCTTTGTATACTTAGTATTTGAATAAGTAACGATCATAAAATGGGCAAAATTAGTTTCTTATGGATAAGTATTATGTATAGCTACTCTTTTTCATATAATCTATCCTTTCAATTAAAAACTACTGCCATAAACTTCTACTGAGTTAATGATATGTAAATGTTATACTCACCTATTTTTTAGACAGTTCTTGTAACTGATCGCTCTAGATTCTTTTGTTCCCATATAATTGCAAATATAGGATTTATCCAAACCAATAATTTATGGCATTACTTAATGTGTGCCCTTTAACACAAGGAATTATAATTATACCATGTTTCCGTGGATTGTGCGGTGTGATCTATTAACTTATTCGTTTATGTTTTATTTAATACATTTGGTTTTTCAAGCATATATACTATAAAATAGATTTTTCTTCTTGTGAATATAAACAAAGTAATAAAAATAAGAGCCTTTATTAGATTGAGACGTTATCATTATTTCTTTCGAAAGTTAATAAAAAAATGTTATCTATAACAATTGGCAACCGATTATTTAAATCAAAGTCAGATAATGTCCCGTTTCACACTTTTGATTTCGTTAACAAAATTAATAAAATGAAAATGAATAAAATTTTATGGTTCTCAAGAGGTTGTTTTATTCGAACTTCAAGGAGGCAGACATGTATAGTACAAAAGAGGTTTGAAAGACGCCAGTTAATTGATTAGAAAGTGGTGAAAGGTACCCCTCATTACAGGTGCGCAGAGGGGCACCTCACCTTACCACTTTAGGTTACACTACGTTTACTAACTTGCTTTATTAATAGCAACCATTTTACAGTACGACGAAATTCCACCGTAGTTTGTTTACATAAGTGCGTTGTTACTGGCAACCAACAGGCCGTATAATCGAATGTGATTGGTTCAAATTCATATTGTGTGTGTGTGGAGGTATATTAGAAAATTGAAAAAGCGGTAGTGAGGGAGGATGGATGGGACGTCAAAGGATAGTAATTATATCCTTTCCATGTATATATATATATATATCAACATATTGTACAAAAAATAAACACGATTAATTAACAGAGAAAGATACAAAAATACACAAGTGTAAATATATATACTATAATAACACATGGCAACAATGGCCAAGATCGAATATGATCTTTTTTGAAGAGACGTATTGTACATAGAGAGAATAAAATTACAGTATTTACACGATGAGACAGAGTAACGAAAGAAAATGAAACAAACAAACAATGGCAGACCCTGCGGGCAATTTAATTAATCGATATCGATCCTGGGATACAGAAATAGTCACGTTCGATCAGAATCACGTGATTATTGATCTAGAGGTGATAAAACGGACAGAAAAAGAGGTAGATCAAAGATGAACGCTGGAATCTGGAAGTGTGTGTGAGACACATTTTAAATGAGTGGAGAGTGTTTAGGGGGAGGGGGGGCATGAAGGGGAAAACAAGTGTTTTATGCCGTAAAATTGGAGAAGAGAGAGTGAGCTTAAAAAAATTGATTCACATGGAGGCTAGGGAGTGGCATTTGATGAATGAAAGTCCTGATCAGTTTGTTATTGCCTTGGAAACATGTTTGGTGGAAAGTGATATCCAGGCGGCAAGATATTGTTACCTGAAAAGATATGAAGAAACGTGTCATAACTTACTGTTTTTCAATAATTATAAAATATACTACTATAAAGGAGTATAAGTAGTAAATAATATTTATCTCTAAATTTCCTAAAATAAATATAAACATATCGGAATAACTACACAATACATACATTATATTCGTGTAAATATATATATATATATTATATTATATTCTGTCTATTTAATAAGATAAGAAAATCTATAATAAGTATAAAGCGATACAGTACGCAAGAATTACAATAGAAAAATCCCAGAAGAAATAATCGCCTAAATTCATCCGAAATGATTACCAATCCGGTCTTCCTATTACAAGATTATTATCGAAATGAGGAGAATAATTTCAAAGGATTGAGTATAGTATTATTATATATCAATGTAACAAAGGGTAACAATATAAAACTAGAGACATGAATAATTAATACATCAACATAAAATAAATTAATTTTGAATAGACCGATGAAAACTGATACATAGCCGCATTATCGAATAATATCCTCGTGATTCAACAAAGAATAAATGAAGTAATGACCCTTTAAATGTATTTTAGAAAGCCGGTTGCAGAAGTCAACTTCATCGCATAGTTTACAAAGTTTACGAAGTTATTCGATAAGTTACTTCTACTGATCATGACGTGTCAACAAGGCTTGCTGGTACCATTCTCATTCTCGACTCGCTACAAAGCTGATTATAGGGGGATACGAGACTGTCGACTGACTACAAGACAATGGCACACCGCATCGAGATACCAGCACTTACGCATCTACTAGATTATCCCTACAAGAGAAGAGCGTTATGCTTGACTGAGTCTATCAAGGGTCAGGGGGGGAATAGCCTTTAATCCATTCGCCCTCTCTCTCTCTCCTCTCTCTGAACAGAGCAGCAAAGCAAGCAAATAGTCAGATAGATAGATAGACAGACAGACAGGCAAAATGCTATCAGCTCTGCAGAGAGATTAGCCATCAATAACCGGATTATATTCTTGTGTGAAACGAGAGATTCCAATAAATGCAAAGTGCTTTGACTTTACAACTACATAGATACTTAAGTAAATAGCGTTAATATGCCAATATAAAGCTCTTATACTCCACTCCGATGCAATTGGCACGTTAATTAAAATAGCCTCAATAGACTCATGGTCAAATCAGAAACATAGGAACGGAAATTAAATTACGTGTCAAAACAATAACAGAATAATATGCATAAATTTAACAGAGATGACATGACTCCTTGGTGGCAATTTAAATTACGAAAAAATCAATCAGCAATACAATTAATAATTAAAGGAAACTGAAGAAACGTTGAACTTCTTCAAGACAATAACAAAATTATAGTTGTTTAGATTTAAAATTGATAGTGGTATTTTTGTAAAATTTAAGTAACGATTTATTAAAGAGTAATAGTATTTAAACAGATTTGTTAATTCTGTCAACTAAGCGAAGACCTAACCGCATCTAGGTATTCAATGCCGGATATAACTAAACAGTGGCCTGTTCATACACGTGTGTGCGTATTAGTCAGAGAGCAATTGAGGTGAAATTGGAAACTATCACATGACCATTATAGAGGTGCCTCCAGTGTGAAATCGTACCGTAGTACATATTGGAATATAATGTAGCTCAACTAAAGCTTTATATAATTCCGAAATAAGCATATTTGGTAGACGTGACGTGTTCATAAAATATGTATTAAATAGATTACAATTTATTGCCATGGTCAGAATCTAAGTCATTTAACAAGTCAAATGCTCACATTGACAGTAGGGCATTACAATAAACGCTAATTGCCATTGCAATCCCCATTCAAACATGTCCAATGTGGCCTAACAAAAGTGGTTACGTAATTCAATTGTTGTGTTGTCATTAAATCGCTAACGATTGATTGAATAAAGGAAGAATGAAAGCAGCCCCATGATAGATTTACGATACATACAAAAGAAATCTTTTATACTTTCATTAAGAAGGATAAAATAAATCATACATGAATTGTATCAATTTACACTCCACGAAACACCATGTGGCTACCGTGTGTGGTTAATAGTATGTACAGAAATAGTTGCATGGCAAAAGTGCTAAATCCACGTGATGAATGGCCACTAGCTACATGTAAGCGCTCCCCCCCCCCCGCCCCAATTCTTCTCTTCTGAAATTTCTACACGCATACAGGCTTACATACAAGCTTCGTATATAATAATATGATTAGTGGGGGATCGGTAGACTGACAGACCGGCTCTAGCGCGATGGCTTTGTTCCCGCATACCCGCATTTATAAGACCCCCACTCATCGTGCAAGATTCAAGCTAACAAGATTGCCTGCTTGCTTGCCTGTCTGTCAACCTCTCTCTCTCCCTATCTTCATCTCTTCTTGTCTCACGAGCGTGAGAGAGAGAGAGAGAGACCGATAGACAGACAGACAGGAAATAGATGTATGTAAGCGAGGGAAGGAACAGAGACGAGAGAACGCTGTCGCCCTTTGTCTCTCTCCTGTGTCACCCCCGGTATTGAAGCCATACACACCAACACACAAGCCTGCCTAACTGCTCTCCAAGCAACCTAACCGCTCTCGCATACGCACGTATATATATATATATGTATTCGTATATTATATTATATCCGTAGCAAGCAATACAAGACCTAAATAATATGTAGCGATATAATATAACAAACATAATACAGCCTAGCTCTCTCTATATACACTGTCTAAACCCCCTTTTTTCTTCAAAAGCTAGCTACAATATTACTCGTATATTATGTACTGTACTGAACTGAATATTGTACCAAGTAAATAAAGAAAGGAGGAAGGGGTAGAGGGAGGGAGTGGCTTCATTTAGCAAATGGATAGCCTCAAACTATTTGACAGACTTGAGAGTTTTTACACTTTAGGGACAAAATACATGCCCACAAATCTAATAAATCAAATAAATGAATTCAATAGACTTTAAAATATACGACCCCTTTGAAAATATTGCATTCATTATCTGGAAACTGCTTAAAATTAAGAAATACAAATTTACGATTGTATTTTAAGAAAAAATAATAATACTTTGACATAAAACATAAAATAATTAATTAATTAATTAATTAACAAACTGTTGAAAAAAACCTAAATAAATCCTACGGCAGATATGAATCAATATTACTTATCAAAATTCAGGCCAGCTTGTTAGAAATTATAACGAAAAAGTGAGAAAATACATTATATAGAATACAGACTATTTTTGTAATAAACATTTTGCCCAAATAATTCACTTCTGAAGAAAAACTTACTATGTATACCTATAACAACAAAGTGAGTAAAATTCACTTAAATTCTGTTTAAAGAAGCTTACAATAAAGCCTGTAGTATTCAAAATCGATACAAGTTCTAAGCACGCTTTTGAAAATAAGGAAATCGTATCCCCACCCTAAACGAAGGTTTCAAAGGAAACAATGAAACTACTGCTCCGGAAAATACGATGAGAATTCACAGAAATGTGTACAGATGTCGCAAACATAATTATTCAACAGTCAACCATAGCGAATAGCTGTACGAATAATCGTCATGAAAACGTCAGCCATTAATACAAAGAACTCTTAAAGCTGACATGACTCAAAACTTAAATAGGCGTAATTCAACAAGATCATATGAAAACCGGGATTGATTAGTAATAGCTAAATAACAACTAATTTAAAAAATAAACTTATTACGTTCTTATTTAATAAGAATAACAAAAACAACTTATTTTGTTCGTAGAATGTCCAGAAAATCTCTCAAAGAACATTACATACATGATATTGCTATCCATTTCCATATCAAGACTGTCGAGTTTACGACTCATTTTGATCCGATGAATCATTAACACCAAAAATCTCTTCCTCTAACCAGAACTACAGAGTTTTCCATCTCAACAGAGAATCCCTTATAACCCCACGCTTACCCCTATTTTATGCTAAGTATGAAGCAGGTGTACAGAAGAATTCTAACGAGCCGACCAAGATAATGCACAACAGAATAGCTGTCTAACAAACAATCAAATTCGCTAGTTAGAATAAATCTAATTTAAAATGTCAGAAGATGAAGTTTAACCTCTTGAAAGGGGTGACTACAAGATTAATAAGTATTATATATTAATACAGCTCTTACTAAAGTAATACTCAGTTAAATATACAGACTGCAATAAGAGTTCAAATCCAATAAATATAAGAAAAATCGCAGTAAAACCATTTGTTATAATCGTACATAACTGTTCTTTATACTTTCTAATCGTGTATAATGCATATTTGAAAAGTTAATGCACTTTAAAAATAAACTATTTACTTCGTTAATACTACTTATAGAGTAAGTAATTAAACATAGTAAAGATTTCACATACATCGCGCTGTAAATTTTCCTCAATATAAAATGTAATATTTCATATTTTTTATTAAATTAATTTTAAGAGCAAACGTATATTTTCATACAATTTTAACATAAGTTGTCTATAACATATTATTTTACAAAGTTCCAGGGTATCTAGATTGAAGTATTAAACTGCACACAGAATCAATAAGAGTGAAAACTCCATGTTTAATTACCTACTCTACTAATGGCTTAAAATACTACACCACTGAATATATTATACACATTCAACCGTATTGATTCCACTAACTCAAAATCGATACAGTTAATCAAATGGCAAAAGTTACCCAGCCACCATTTCGAACGAACTATATATATATATATTTTATTTTACGTATATAAAGATGACGGATTTTTACTTTAAAAATCTTTTAAACAAGGCAACACGTGTATAATATTGTAGATACGACTGAATTTAGATAATAATATCAGCTAAATTGACTATGTAAATGTATTAAACGTTAAACTAATTTCTGAAGAAACGTAATGATATTTTTAAATCTTTTCTTTTTCTCTGAAGAGTTAATATGCTATTAATGGCCAGAAAAATCATTCATCAATAGAAATTTGCCGTATTCTAATATTCTAATTTTTCACAAATAAGTAGGTATTCATGATATCAAGAAAACATAATAGAATAATAATAATTAGAGTACATATATATTGATCGAAATAATAAGTATCAACGTTTTAGAGAGATTAGTGCTAGCCGCTTGATTACAGCTACATTAACACCCTGACTAAGGAGGAATGGCATCAGTACATCGAGTAGTACTTATTCGCTCTATGTATTGTCATTATTTTAGTCCCACGACTACGGGGGAGACAGTGCACAACAGTTAAGGGGGATTGATTCACAATTAAATTTATCGACCGATAAAATGTATTCACAATAGAAGAATCAATAAATGTTATCGGTCAACCAAAAATCGGTGGAGTTGAAATTATTTCAAAGTAGTTGAAAGTAGGGCTGAGCCAATCAGTATTCAGGTCACTGTCGATGACCTGAAATGACACTGCAAGTCAGTTGGATTGCAGCTATTGTATTGTAATACCGACTACTCCAATTTAACTATCTTTTAAATCATTCTCCTTTAATTCATTTCTTAACACGAATATTATTCAGCTCTTATTGAAGCTTTGTTTTCGGGCCTGAAAAATAGACTGAACACCCCAAACCGCGAAGTATTCTTTATCTAATTTTTCAAAGAAGGCAAATAGACGTTTATCCTGTTTTGATAAAGACATTTTACAACTAAATCACAAGCTGAAATAACATACACTATAATATACCCACCTATGCTTTGCATTCATCTAATCGAATACAGTCGCATTAAATGGTAAATGACAGATCATACACGCCCTGGCCAAACATATTATCTATATCCCCAGTTCTACTTTCATACCAATTTTAAACTTCATCGATCAATAACAGCTCAGCCTATAGTGGCTCAAAATGTACAAAAATATACTTATTTGGCTTCGGCGAAAAACTAACCGTATTTTTATGTGTATTTTTGTACATTTCGAGTCACTATAGGCTGCAGTTATTGATCGATGAAGTTGAACACTGGTATGAATGTAGAGCAAGGTATGTAGATAATATATTTGGCCAGGGCGTATGACCTGTCCGGTAGTTTTCTGTAACTTTGGCTCCGGAGGGAAAATCGCTTAAATACCCGATTAAATGCACGTGCCGACTTATCAACGGCCGATTATTTAATTGTGAATCTGGATGGATGGCTGTTGTAACCATAGAGTATTGAATAGATACAGAGTTGCAACTCTCGCTCCTTCATTATTTCAAACAATTTGAAAAGTATACTATTTTCTTTCCGTGTAAATATTTCGTAAAATGATACTTTCAATAGTATATATGTATAGTATCTCTTTTAAAAATAAGAAATGTGGTATATAAAGTTTTTAGATAGAAATGTAGCGTTCGATATTTTATAGATTCTAAAATTCTAAAAACAATACTCACTTATTTCTTACCCATTTATGCACTTTATTGAAGAAGAAAAAAGATTTTTAAATAGCAAACATGCACATAACATTAACATTTGATACTAGACTGATAATGTAAGTGTGTCATAAACTAAATAGGTCCACTCGAGAAGAAGAAGAGCAGCAAGAGACAGAATAACTCACCGGGTATGGGAGAACCGGACACAAAGTGTCCAGGTAACAGAAGTTGGTGACCATGGAAACCAGGTGACGATGTCGACCGATTGAGTGGCGGTCCCGACTCCCCAGGACCCGGGCCAGGTCGATGGTGTTGGTGGTGTTGGAGGTGATGCTGGGAATGATGAGAACGAAGCGGAGAGGCCACCTTTCCCGGTGTACTCGACGTCACGTGACATACTGGGGGAGCGGGAGAGCAGCCATTCCTGCGGGGTGCCGAGGAGGCCGGGGGCAGTTGTGGATGGAGGTGCAAGACGTGCTCCTCTTTGGGTGCCACGGCAGGGAGTAGGGAGGGTGGTTGACTGAGACAGGGCGGCGTGAGGGGTACAACGGAAGAGCCGTGAGAGGCGTCTTCCTTTTCCAGGACCGGTGCGGGACAGTCGTTAGAGTCAGAGATGTCCGAGTAGTCCTGGTCCACGGGTATGAGTGGCGGGGCCGGACACAGGCCATTGGTCCGCAGGGGAGGCCGCAGGGGATGCCGCTTGTTTGAGCTGCTCTGTTTATTGTCAATCGGGGATTCGTGTGCGGAGGACGAAGCCGAGGAGATGGGAGAAACCCCGTCGACGAGGTAGGCGGGAATGCCGGGCTGCTGGGCCCTCATCGCCTGTTCTACACTGTGATTGGACGAGGCGGAGAGATCCACAGGGCAGTTGGCCAGTAGGGGCAGAGCTGGTTGCTGTGGCTCGTGAACCGTTGCAGCTGGCGTCTTAAAGAGTTCCACGGTTGGAGGTGGTCCATCTGCCGTGTATGGCAAGGTCGCTGTGGCATTGGTTGCCATGGTAACTGGCGTGGAGGTGGAAGATCGACGGTGCCTCTTGAGTGGGGAGTTAGGCGAGTGTTTCATGGCTCCACGAGTGGGATTGTGGGCCTGGTTGAGATGATATCGGAGGGCCGTGACGTCCACGAAACGTTTGGAGCAGTTGGCGTGGACACAGAGGATTGGGAACTCGGCGGCAAGAGCCCTACGACTGTTTGGCGAGGCCAAGAGACTGTCGTCGTGGTTGGTGTGTGGTGAGGTAGTGAGCGACGAGGTGGGAGAGAGGTGATGACGCGGGGAGGAGGCGGGAGCTTTCTTACTGCCGTTCCAATAGGCGATGCGTAGTTTGCGTCGCTTACCGCGGCCCTTGTGGCGATTCATGGGCCGGAAGGGGGAGTTGTAGTTCCGCAGACTGTGAGTGGGGTGGTATAGCACAGAGATTAATCATTATTACACGTCTAGCTATGGAGTGCATCTCCGAAAATTTGTAAACAATAACGTTTTTGTACAGCAACATACGCTTTCTCTTTCTTTTAGATTTAGAGTTAACATTGATCGAAATATGACATTCACCGCATTCCAAAAATAGCCAGAATAACTGTCTGTTATAACCTTGATAAAGTGTGCGTGTCTGGATTAGCGACAGTTTTATTAAATTTTATTTAAAACATAATAACACTCTTTAGTTAATATCTACACAAATTTGTTTGCATCTTACCGATAAGTATTTGATGGATAGCAATCTAGTAAAAGTAACTTAATATTATTGAACTATTACTATCGGCAAACTATATATATATATATATATGTATGTACATAATGAAGGAATTAATCGTGCCCTACAGATATACATTTCTAGTAGTTAGTTTACATCATCTGAGATTCGATCAGGATCGATAATTATCCTCGAAAACAACAGTTTTGTAGAGCGGATTGCAGTTGTTTATACAACATTGCATGGCGAAGAGATTGACAAGGCAGTCGTGGTGGGGTACAATAGAGCATGCAACATACACACAGCTGAGTTGACTTGGGTGGGGGGGGGGGGAGTGCACACTGGCAGACAATCTTATGTCACATTCACACACTCATTCTTCACCGTTGTTTCTGTGTTTACACGATTACTTGTGGCGTGAGTCGTATTTTAATCCGTACTGCTGGAGAATACACGGGGCTCGCGGGATTCTATAGTATAATGTACACTACCGAGCACTCAAATCAAGCACACATGCAGACATGTGTCCCAAGCCCACTGTCAAGCCCATGCCACAAGCATTATAGCCTCTATCGAGTGAAATAACTGATCATTACAGGGAGCAGAAGAATGTCATCCATACTCTCTCTCTCTCTCTCTGCTCTTGTTATAAAAAAATATAAATTATGTGTTCAATAATTTGAAGTTAATAAATAACGTAAGACTGACACAACTACTACTACTACTAGTGGTACTGGGTTTTCAATGGATTAAATTTCAACATTAACAATATAGCACACTACTAATTAGAGAGTACTACAGAAACTTGTAGATGATAACAGGAACTATGTAGAGCTGAGAAAGTCTTATTATTCAATATATATTATATTTGTGTATGTGTGTGTGTATATCACTTCACTTCACTTGGGGTTAGGAAATCACTAGGTATTTAATTAAATTTAGACATGCCCTTATATAGGTTAGCTAATTTCCGGTATCGCCTTTATCCACACCACAGAAACTTACACGTGTCAGACAGCTTTATATTTAGTATAATACATTTCGTGGTATTAGGTAAGGTACACCTTTTCTGTAAAACTATATAATATGTATATATAACTTATATTGCCAATGTTGTTATTCAACTGTACGTGTGAAAAAAAATGGACACTTAAATGAAGTGAAGCTTAAAAAATGTAGGCATTTAATTAAATTAGTAAAGAATTAAAAGAAAATTAATTTAAACATTTTGACAATTAGGCGTAGGTATGTATAATGTTCAATTAAAAATTGTATATTTCAGCTATGTTGCATACAATTCTAATGCTAAACAATTTGAGCAATTATTGCAAACTCAACGAATTAGACAAGATGAAGGACATAAGTTTACCAGAGAGGAGCAAAGTCATGTTTCGTGGCGTCCATCAGGGATCCCACGTAGGTTCTTCCTCTCCACGACACATTCACAACAAGAATACCTGCATAGGGAGGGGGGAGTAGAGAGTATAGAGAGGAGAGGAGAAGAGAGGAGAAGAGAGGAGATCTACCTCTAAAAAAAACACAGACTCTGGATCCCGCTAATTAGTAGAGAGTAGAGAGTAGAGAGGAGAGAGGAGAGGAGATCTACCTCTAAAAAACACGGACCCTGGATCCCGCTAATTGACAAAAGAGGA
>JAYRBW010047337.1:0-32217 GCA_036023295.1 Invenusta paracnida
TATATACTATCTGCATACATTTGCTATCTGTCATATGGACAGATAAGAAATACTCTTTTTTTCAACCTTTTTGAAAGTATACTATATATTACATCTATTTGTATATCAAGATTTATATAAAAAAGTAATATATATAATATACTAAAAACAAAAATCAAGAAAAGTTAGAAAAGAGAATTATTTTTATCTGTCCAGAGACCAGGTAGATAGCAAATACATACAGATGGTATGTAAATATGGCTAGAAGAAAACATAAATACAAGCATTTTTTTGTAAAAATCATAAATAGATATGCAAACTAATAAGTAATATATAATAATCTTTCAAAAAAAGTGAGAAAAGTTGAAACAGATAATTATTTTTAATACTTATATAGTATATATCAGAACAAATTGAGAATGAGATAGCAAATATTTGTTGTAGTTTAATTAAACTAAACATGACTTTGTCTTTATTTCATTTTCATTATATTTAAATTCTAAACCATCTATAATATATATTTATAATAAAATAAATATATTTAAAACTATTATTGGCATATATTTAGTTTAGTGTCTTCCTATTATTACTTTTTAGTGATGCAAAGAACCGCACTTAAAAGAAAGCAATTGTCAAGGTTATATCTATTTAATATCACCAATAATTAAAGTATTACTGAACAAAAGCAATTCTTAATTAACAAATATTATCTTTAAAACTGAAGTCTAATAAATGTATAAACTAAATATTATTTTTAAAATAAATAATTATATATATTAATTAATTAATGTATAATTGTAATATAGTAATTGAAATAATTATAACTTATAAAATAAGGACAAGGTTTATGTTTTACTGTAGCACATATTATAGATTTATTTTAATTTGACAATTATATTTTACATTACTGTTATGTTAGTGTATACTGTAATGACCCCTAGACTATCACTATAGACATAGTTGACCTAATGACCTATACTTAGGTCATTATATTAATAATCCATTCTTTTTAAGCAGTTCTTTGCATCACTAAAAGTACAGTGGCACTAAACTAAATGTGTGCCCTATTGTTAAGCAATGCAATTAATAAATTTGGAAGTTAGAACATACATAAATGTCATAATTACTATTTTCCCAATTATCCCTTTCTGTTTGGTGAAAGTGAACATTCTTTACAATCAGTTCAAAGTCATTTTTTGAATAGTTTTCGTTTTCAATATCATAGTCCACAGATAAAACAACCTCACACTGTCGAATTATTCCCATTTGTATAACAATAATATGTGAAATTTTGCAAAAAAATGTATTTTTAAGCCAAGGTTTATTACTAATAATATTATTGTTAGAAATAGAAATTTCAGTGAAACGATAATTAATATATATCCGATTAAACTTCGTTGTTTACGGGCAAACGAATCTGGGTTGCTTTATTATTAGTATGTCTATCTAAACCAATTTGAACTAAAAAATAAAACAATTATATAATTAAAAAAAAACTTTTATATAAAGATTCACTATGTATATTAATAAGTACTTATTTTATTTTTAATTACAATTATTCCCGTATTTGTCTATTATATGAGTAAATATTTGAAATTCGTTTGTTATTCTTAGTTATTAACAGTATAGAAAAAAGTTTTTTATTATATTTTATACCTTTCTAAATCATTGTGTACAATGACGTGTACTATTTAAATCTGATGACGTTCACTAAAACATTTGCGTTTGCATTGCTATAATAAATCAGAATTAGATTGACAATTCAATCAAATTTATATTGAAATCAATTAGGATTTTGATATCAAACCATATAAGGACGTCAAACATAGAGGGTATCGAAAATTTATAAATATTCAAGTGTTAATGAAGGTGAATCGGTACAACAAAATGTGAGTATTGACAGTAATAAAAGATCAATTTCTATACAAGTTCTTAGATTAGAAAAAAATGTATGATGTTATATAATTTAATATATAAAATGTGTTTTGAATGAAAGAGAAAATTCCAAAGAATTAATTGCTATGAACGAACTTTTAAATAAGTATTAACAAATTATTAATTAATTAATGTGTGACAATCGTAGCATAAAACGTGTCCACACTGGTTGATCACCTTATGGTAGACAAGCCGGACCATGATGTCAATATGTAAAACACCAGTGAATATATGTGCATAAAAGGGAAATATATCCACATATCCATATCAATTCAAACATATATATATACATATCGGTCCTCTTGAAATATCGACGCACCATATCCCTCTCCATATATGTGGATATGTTGCCCTTTTATATGCAAATATTCACCGATATTTTACATATTGACAGCATGATTCGGCTCGTCCGCCATACTTCGAGGGACATGGTGGATATATACCTATGGTAGATATATATATGGATATGTTTGAGAAGCCGGCCATTGGGATATATGTTGATAGGGATATGGCCTGAGCATGATATCAATATGCAAAAAATACTGGCGAATATGTGTACAAAAGGGCAACATATCCACATATCCACCATATCCACATATCCCTCATATCCACATATCCACCATATCCACATATCCACCATATCCACATATTCAACATATCCACCATATCCACATATCCCTCTCAGCATATCCAACATATCCACATATCCACCATATCCACATATCCCTCTCAGCATATCCACATATATCCACCATAGGTATATCGTTGACCTCTCCAAAAGTATGATTTAAATGAAGATTTGGAAAAAAATCGATGCTTACCCTATATAGGTGTCACATATCGTATTCCCGATGCTCATCGTCAACATTAACGAGCTGATAACTGCATGAGTATGTTGCTGTTTTTAATCATGTATCAAAAAACCTAATAATATATAACAGTAAATGAGAAATGGTTTTATACCAGGTACTTGAAACCTAGAAATACAATTGGATCATGGGTTGGACCTGTCGGAGATAAGCAAAACAAGCAACAAACTGTACGACGATCGCCAATGGAAAAGAAGTTCCTTGCAATCTATTTTGATGGAGAATGTCAGATTTGTTTATGTCAACGCACGGCCATATGTTTGAATTAATATTCAAATTTATTTGAATAAATATGTAGGTATATCTCTCGATATGCGTGATTACCTCTAAAAATTCACCTTTAGGAAAAATTGCTAACATTTTTGTGTAGCCAAACAAGAATCATACAGTCTAAAAAAAATCAAGAAAGACTGAAAATAATATAATATTGGGATGGTCACTGGATCCATAATTGTCTTGTGGTCTCATTCAGTGCTTGGTGCTTATGTAATTGCAAACAAGTGATAAATAGCTTATATAGGTAATACATGAATGCCTTCAATTTTTTCACCTTTTTCGTCCATCGGATTTGAAACAGGATCTTAATTTTTTCCAAACTGCCATGTTTGTTTCTGCCGTTATTTTTATATAGCCGAGGACTTAACCCTTGAACGCTTGGGGAAGAACTTGAAAAACTGTTACAATACTGACAAGTTATCTATCATAGACAACCTGTTCACCAGCTACAAAGAGTTAGGTTGAGTTCCTGAAAGACACAATTTGAATACCTTTATGAAGCTTTTAGATTATTTGGTATAATAGAATGTGTGCCGAGCACAATTATATTATCTAGTTATATTTCCAGCAACATTGTAGTTTTGGCCCCTTTGATATTGTCTTTTGCTTGAATTTTTGACAATAATTATATTTTAAGCTTACTTTAAAAATAGTACAGAGGCACGCGAGTGCACACAGGTAAATTCGAGTCTTTTATTATATTATATTAATATTTTTACACACAAAAGAAGTCAGTCAGTAACCATTGAGTATCCAAAAATCTTAATCATTATTTTATGTGGGATAGAAGTCGCTTGAGGGAGACCTATAACCCATCACTTACAGCCTACTTAATCATTTGACCTCACGGTGGTATGAGATATATTTTTGTATAAATATACAAACTACATATACAACTACAAATTATATTTTCTGCAATTTACTTTAATAAGAGTAGGCAATATAATATGCACACATTTTAAATATACTATATTGAGTGTTTGATTATTTTTAACTTATGATTTTTGCACTTTTTTAATTTTACTTTTTCATGATATAGCTAGGTATACCCTGCTCAAAGTTTTAAGCCTCTTGGATAGCTTAAAGGCTGGTTTCCATTATAAGCGATTTTAAGTCCCAGCGCACACTTTCTTCTTAAGTGACTACAATCGAATAAAATATATAATCATCTAGAAGAAATAAATGTTGTCATTTCATGCATTTACTCATACAAAGGTGTAAAGTTATTCCTGTTGAAGGCTATCCTCCACATTGTATACAAGCTGTCTCTTGAATTACATTGCCAGCTATTTGGGCTGATTATCTGGGCACGAGAAACAGTATCGTTTATTTTTTTCAGTGTACAAAGAAGGCGAAGCTTCCACCATAAAATGTGGACATCGCTGCTGTTCCTGATATATGAAGATTGGTGGTTATGTCTTAAAGACAACATCAGAGCGACATAAAATGTGCGATGGAAACACTTGAGCGATATTTCCTATTTTTATAGGCCGAGGGAAAAATCGTTTGTAATGGAAACAAACCTTAATTTTCATAAGATTTATCAAATATTAAAAATGTATTTGTTAATAAAGAGGTTGCATATCCAGGTTATAGAAAACGTATATTTGTAAAACAAAAACACTCTGTTAATTTACTAGGCATTTATTTCTTTATACACCAATTATTTCTATGCAATAGGTATATATGTGAATAGATCTAAATGATGTATATATGCAAATATGCACCATAATACATTATAAACACATGCGAATATAATCATATTTACGAAAAGAACTGTTTTTTATCAAACAATAAATAAATTAATAACATACATACATACATACATACATACATACATAGATACAGATTACTTATGAACGGTAGTCGCACATGGACATCATGGTCTGTGCTAAATAATGTTTATGTCCAATTGATTTCAATAAAACAAATAATGGGACAAACGAAATATACATTTAATTGTGTTTTTACATATTTGTCTATATCTATACATAATACTACTTTGTACTATTTAAGTATTATATATAATATAATATGCATGTATCATGTGTGTCTATAAGTATAAACTGTCAATTATAAATATTTATGCACAAAGTTAGTCGGTGCAATTGCTGTCACGTGTTGACAAGTATAGAGAGCCATGGGATAATGGCGGCACAGAGAACATTTTACTATGAAACAATTCAGTAAAACCCATTTCCTTTATAATGTCAAGAAAATGTATATTATTAGAGCAATAAGTTTTAAAAATGACTATATTTTACTATTTAAATATGTGTTAATATTTATATCTGAGATAAGCATGTGAACAGATTTAACTAATAAAGTTTATTCCAAATCAATATGCCATTGATTTCTGAAAAAAAAAAATTGATCTTACTTTTTTAATAATTTACTGTTTCCAGTAGTTTTATTGAAGAATTATTAATTCATTACAATATGACAAAAAATAATAATATTATTATTGATGATACTGACGATATTGATGTAAATTGTAGACTACAAGAAACTATAATTTATTTGCAAAATATTGAAATTTGTGGAAACTTGTTAATATTGAGTACCTATAGGTACTTAATGTGATTAAAAAAAATGTTATTTTTTAATTATATATAATTTTCTCAATTATTTAATTAAAAGTATTATATCACATATTGTATGCAGACAAAAATTAGCTTTACTGATTTTACTTATATGATTAAAAAAAATTATTAAAATATATAACTTTCATTTTGTATATTACCTAAGGTTTGTTTCAATTTTTCATAAGTAATTTTAAATGTTTTGCTTTGGTCATCTTAGTTAAATAAATCGAACAAAATATTACAGCTAAGTCTAGATATTTTGAGAAAAATTGTGAGTTCTGGTTAAATTTTTGTAATTGAATGCTTTACGTAGATAGTTAGTGTTAGCTGTAAGCTTGTTTAAAGTCCTATTACCTTCATATAACATCCCTATTTAGGTAAATAATTATATTATTAATAGCGGTGTAAGCCACATACATATATATATATATTGTATGAAACTGTTATGTCCATAAATACTATTCTTTAAATAACACCAGTCTCTAGCTCACAAAACTGGACTATTATACTAAATTATTAAGAGAAAGCAAAAGTTATTACTTCTTGCTAATTTGCCACTGTATATTATGCAGAAATTACTGTTCCAAATCAAATTTTTATTTATTTATCAAGACATTTAGAATACAATTATGAACAATAATAATAATAATAATGAACTGTACAAATAAAACCACTATGAGATATAAATGAGTTTTTAAAGGTATAAACTGTATTATTTTTCACAAAATTATTTTTGAATACCTAATTATACTTATAAAATTAGTTATATAATGTATAATTTACTATATAATGTACAATAGAATTTCAAAGTTCTAGGGTCTATGTTCTATAAGTTTTTGAATTCAAACGGTTTAAACAATTTTAAATCAAATTCGCTTTTTCAAACTGCAAGATAATGTTATTACTATTTTGCATATTATAGAGTACCAATACTGTGGCTCACACATTTACATAAATACTAATGAATTTCACATATTTATCTCCATCAAAAACAGAAATTATAAGATGTATCATTAAAGCAAGCTAGTAAAGACATTGAAAATAGTCCAGCGAAAGAAATCATATACATGTAACTATATTACCGGTGAACAGATGTGGAGAAAACCATCGACATCGGATTATAATTAATACATAGGCTGGCATTCTTGTGGACGACGCATATCTACTTCAAGCTTCTGTAACACAAAGTAAAACTATTTCTTAGATATTTTTTTATCAGATTTAGTTATTCAGAATTCCCCTAACAAACGATTTTCAATATAGCTAAAATCCTCGCTAAATGTCTGCTGTGATCGTGATAATGTCATGAAAAAAAAATATATGCTTGGATAATATAAAATATTGTATTTGCCATTTTTATTAATTATCATATTTATATAAAATGGCAGAATAAGAAGAGCTAAGATTTTTTAAATTATAGTATAGTATAGTTCTTTTAGATTACACTTTCCCATAGTCTATAAATACTCAACTAGATAGAACACGCGCAGTCAAAGTACAATTTCAATTTTGGTAAGCAAATATTCTCGAAAAGAGACATAGGTAGGTATACATATAAGAAATGGGAGGGGGTATTATAGATATTATCCATGTAAAAACTGTATCTTTGAACATTTATATATCAGAATCAATAATAACTATAAGCACCAAACTTGACGCACAGGTAAATTTTCAATTGCACTATAAAGAAATCTGAAATATATTTAAGAATTCAAAAGAGTTATGAAATGATTAAAAAAATCAACCTATTTTATCTATGTAAATCGAAAGGCATACAAACAACAAATTTGTTCGCGATTTTTGCACTTACTGAAAGTGTTATCTTTTAAAATTGTTACTGAACTAGAAAGATAATCTTATGATATTACACAAAATATATTTGTATGATAATATAAATAATTTTGAAACAAATGAATTTTTTAATACATTTACAACAGTTTTATGGAGGAATTTTCCAATTTGGTCTCATTACACAGTTTGCTAACGCATAGTACATGTCTAGTTATTGTTTCCAATATCTTTGCGCTCACATCGCTCCACAATCTAGATAAACATATTAATACATCGATTATTTATGCGATTAGTCGTGAATGAATGTAAGGCAACTTATATTGTGAAACTTTTGAGTGCCAGTCCATATTAAGTATGTCCATATACACTTGTGTCCACAAAAAGGGGTGCAAACCAGTGAAATGAATATAATTTTGATCGAAATTTAAATAGATTAAGTGTAAATTGTACATTGATTCTATATCTGCGCTGGCAGGCAGACAGTTAGCAGGCAGTGAAATTAGATAGTTTTAATTTTTCTAAAATGCAAGTAAATGCTGCTGATGATCAAAGGGATCAAAGTCCCTATACCATTGAAGCTAGAATTTTAGCTGTTACATGGTGGAATGAAAGTAACAAAGGGAAATATGACATGCAATTAATTTGAGTTAAGTTTTCAGAAAGATTTGATGGTGATCCTCCTCGGCCTCTGGGAGATAGGATTAAAGGATGTGAAGGAAATATTTTTAGAACTGAATCAATTACTGACAAAACAATCCATGGTCGTCCAAAGGAGAGAGTTAGAAGTGATACAATCAGTTGAACGATCTCCAATAAAAAGTGTCGCAGCCGTGTTGTGGAACTTAATATGACTAAGTCAATCCTGTTTTAAAGAAGAACCTTCATTACAAACCATTTCACCCAATTATTGTCCAATATTTGTTGCTGGAAGATTAACAGAACAGAGTGGAAATGGAGTGTTACCTGTGCCCTGGCTCTCACGATAACGCCGATTTGACAACTCGAGACAATACTATATGGGGCATTCTAAAAAAGCGATTTATTCATCACAAACCACAAAATCAAGCAGAGCTCATTGCTGTGATCGAAATCCTCTTAAATGAAAACAGTGAAGACAAAGTGTTGTTACTGCAGAGGATGTCAGACCACATATTATGTCGACGAGTTGCATTAACAGTGGAAGTTACTGGTGAACAAGTGGACCCTCACGATATTTAAGGCTACATATTCTGATATTTTTGTTATACCTCTGTTATCTGTAAATTTTCTTTGTTTTAAAAATATGTTCAGTTTTGTATTTATATTTTAATGTTATTTCACTGGTTTACATACTCTTTCGTCGACATGCTGTATATGTCCTATGTCTACGGTATTTACAAACATACTCTCCGTATGAAGCTAATAAACAGTGAAACGGGCGCTGTTTACTCTAGTTCTTATCGGTAGAATTGCCGTCAGTAGCTCCACGGCTTTGCCGGAGAGAGAACTCTAACTTTTGTTTGTTAGAGGGCATCGAAGCAAAAGTGGTTGTGCCATAGAGGCCCTGGCCCAGGGTCTGCTTCTTTTTATAGTTGAAGGTGAGGATCCGGATAAAGGTGTTTCGGAAGGTCACGTTGCACAGGGCGTAGAGAAGTGGATTCACTGTCGAATTAATGTAACAGAGCCAATAGCCTGTGTTGTGGTGGTGGTCATCGGTTTCATGGTAATGTAGGGAGGAGGAGAAAAAGAAACTGCTATAAAATGTGCACATCATGATAATTTCACAAAAAAAATTATGTATGCTGAAAACTAAAGAAGTACGATCCACAATCATCAATATATTCAATGTTATAATGAGTATATTTATATTTAGAGAGAATTGAGTATTCACAGTAGAAATACACGCATGATCGTTGATTGAATAAAACCAAAACACACAATTAATTATAAATTAGTATTTATGCTGGAAAAAACATGATAGTCCATAAAAAAGAACTGCAATCAAAAAGTGTAGCTATACTACTGTTCCGTTTATATATATTTAAGTATTTTTTTGTTTATAACTTTTGAGCCGTATTTATTGTATATACGATTAAATCCTAATTTTTTGATTATGTGGAACTTTTATTATGTACACGAGTATGCACATACATATCTTAGATAATACAAACAATTTGAGATAAAAACAAGTAGAATTTCATTTTTAGACACATAGGATTCCATCAGCATGATTATTCTGGTTGTAAATATTGCAGGAAAAAGGTTGCTTATACAATATATTTCAATGGTATATTCACTTTTGTCGCTTATTTCATCGTTTACATAATAGTGTGCTATATAGTCTGTATATAGCAAATTATGTAGAGACCATATGATTATAGATAAAATAAGTGTTTTGTATGAATTTAATAAGCTATTTTGTGGTAGTTGATGTACGTTTATTTATTTACAATAGACACATTCGGATACATTCTCGTAAAAATATTTTTGTATGGTAAATATTTCTTTAATAATAATCTCAAAACCATATTATGCCTCTATAAGATGTAAAAGACTGGCTAAATGCCTCTTTTATTTGTTACTGGCATTAATGCTAACTTTACTTAATCTTTCAGGTAATTCAAAAACACCAGTTTAGAATAACTTCAATAAATGCAAAAATAATTACAAATAGAACTATGAATATCTGCAAATAACTATAAAACGAATAAAATGATTGATACTTTATTTTATTGACATCATCTATAGTAATCTAACCTGCTATATTTAATATACAGGTACTCATAGTTTTTATTTATGAATATCGTACACAACTAATAATGGAAGAAAATATAGAATATAAAGCCTATTCGGACTATCAATGCTATGCTTGGTAAACAAATTGTACGCAGTCATTTTGTACAAAAATTAAAGCTCCCACACGCCTTAGTAAATTTATAGAAGTTAATTTATACGCTAATCGCAAAATATAGATGACAAAAAATCCGATCACTTAGCAAATCTGAAAAGAATAATTCGATTTAACTCCAGTCACAAGTGGATAAAATCAAAACAGATATAAACATTGAATGAACTCTTAAAAGTTGACAAATTGTAGATAAAAACCTGACTAAAATTGCTTCTAACCGCATATTTTGAGCATTAGATATCTTTCGTAATTCATAGATTTTAGCAATATTATTATCTATCATTATTATTTATCATTTATTATAATACAGACAAAATATTGATTGTGATATTTTCATAGATATTATATATTCTTTTAATACACCGTGTAGTATAAGTATAAGTATAATATAATATCTATGGATATTTTACTCTTAATATTGTTTCAGAAAATTTCAGTGGCTATACCTGCTTGTAATGTAAGAAAATAATATGTATATGATAACTAATTGATTAGAGGTTTAAATAATATTTCAAATAATGTCGGATAATTTATGCTAATAAAAATGTGCATATAATCCGCATATTAAAAAAAACATAAACCCAAACACATTACCAATGCTTTTAATTAAAATTACCATCGTCAGAAGATAACGTGTTAACATCTGATTACTATTATTTCTATAAAAATATATGCCCAGTTTCATAGTTATAATATATATTTCAATCCTTATATTTAGTTGGAATATCTTTAAAGTTTTTGTGTAAACTTGGTGGTATAGATCGGTTAAAAAAAATAGTTTGCCCTGTCTTGAAGTCAAGAAAGTATAAGTAGACAAAAACGAGTAAAACAAAACAAAAACTCCAGATAGAAAGTAAGCATGGATAAGAAGATAACAGGATTCGCTCAAATCATATAAATGCTTAAACTCTTAAACGCATGGATATCTTTACACTTTGTCTGATAAGTATTACGTTGTTAATGTCATAGCAGTAGGTAATTCATTGTTAGTTAATGTAAAATTCTAATAAAGCGCAGTTCATGTATCTGTAATTCATTTCTTTGTTTTTGATATAAATATTACTTGATATGATATTATTCATGTCCAAAACAAATAATGTCATAGATCTATAGGAAATATTTTATTATTAAATTTGATTATATAATATGAAGGAAGTATTCATATTATATATTATTAAATTCTTTTTTTCTTGATTTTAGTCAGTTTAAGATCATTATTATTAGAAGAAGACATTCCGTCATGTATCGCTCAAATTTGAGTGATTCGCGACGCATCTTTTTGATCGATAAAGACACCATATAAAACTTATGGCTTAGTGAAGGGGAAATGATACACAAATTTAGTCGCCATTTTAAACTTTTATAAACATATTATAAACACAAAAAAGTCACCTTTAAAGGAAATTCACTGATTTAGACGTCATTTTGGTTAAAAGGTGCGTTCGTGTATCGTATCTCTCCACTAAGTCATCAGTTTTATATGGTGTCTTCATCGCCCAAAAAGGTGCGTCGTGTATCACACAAATTTGAGCGATACATCACGCAGTGTCTTCTTCTTTTATTGTGAATATAAAATACCCCTTTGAACGACATTCTTTAATTACATATTTACATAAATAGAGTACAAATTGAACTATCATTCTACTAATTGGACTAAACAAACACCTGCAAAGAAAGTGTGTAAAAGTGTTGTCTAATCAGTTGAGGAAATCATCTGAAATAGAGGCATTTAACTATTAAATTTACATTAAATTGTAAAAACCTGAAATGTTTATAAACAATATTTATGTTTAGCATCATTAAAAATATTGAAAAGTTGAAATAAATAATACCTTACAGTAGTTTTAATCAATTGAAATATTTTAGCCTCCATTTCTGTATATATATATATATACATACATAATAAAGTATGGTATGCATAAAAGAATCCCTCGTACATTGAAATTGAAAATTTCACTTTGATGTGTATATTTTTCATGTAAGTGCAGGTGTGTATCAATTCCCTTCCAATCACTAGTACAACGGAAGTTATTCCGAATCCATTGCTCGTTTTAGCCCCCACCTTTCCTCTTTTCCCTGCCCGATTGCTTTTTATTCACAGCTAAAGTTTAAATTTCCCCATTTTTTCGATTTCGGATCCTATGTTGTGAGTTGAGGCTTACAAAAAAGATGCACAAAAGAGGAATTGAACACCTGTTTTTATTCCGCACAAATCCCTTTCATGTGTTGGTGCGTGTTGAGGACTCCTTCCTGAGCTCACTCGGAGTTCCGCACGGTCTGGTTAATGACCGACCCCGGGTTGCAACATTAAATAGAGAAGGAACGAAGCTTGGAAGACACCAAGACTTCCTCCTTCTTTTTTTGTTTCTTCCGGGGGTTTGGTGATTTGTATAAGATTGCAGGTGGCCCCATCAAGAATGAGTTTGAAATTCTTCATGCATTGCTCACTCTCTTCGCCATAGCCACCCACACACGAGCTCCGAGACAATCAAGCAAATCATCCCTTTCTTTTGATATTACTTGTGATGAAAGGCAACAGAGATTTCTACAGAAACTTACAGCAGAAAGAGAAATAGAACGTTAAATTTAGTTGGTATTCGTAATGAGCATGTGTAGATATCATTAGTACCATTTACGGCATATTTCGCATTATATTGGCGATATTATTGTTAATAAATATTTTTATAAATTTACCGTTATAATTTACTAGTTTGATAAAAAGAATTCTCTTCATATATTTTGTAGTTTAAATTTTCAGAATTTTATGTCGAAAAGAATTAACTTATAATAACTTAAGAACGTATTTATGATAAAATATGCTTGAACCTATTTATTTGACTAGCACTTGACTAGTATACTATTTAATAATATTCTTTATTAGTATATACATATAAACTTTATATTATTTATTATATTATAACAAAAACGATAGCGTTGCAAAAGTGGAAGTAAATATAATGTATATACACATAATTCAAATTATTATATTTCTTGATTATATATTTAAATTAATTGACTTATTTATATATATATATTTAAATTATATTAAAAATAATTGTCGATTATACAATGGATTATAAATCTTGATTCCCCAATGTAACTACTGAGCTGAAAAAACTAAGTGAAATGCTTAAATTACCGAATAAATGTATGCATAAATAAATATAAAGATAGTTGAAATACAAACAAATAAATAATTTGTTGTCCTATTTTAAAATATATTAAATAATTCATTTCTCCAGTTAACAATTTTTTAAGTATTATCTTCTACATATAAAATATCCATGCATATCTTATATATCTACATATATTAAGCCCTTTTTAAGATCTCCTTTATATGAAAATCGTTTGAAAAACTAAATTATCCCATGTATATATACCATATTTGCAATGTACTTATAATTTTAAGGTAAAATAAATATACTTCGTCTATATCTCCGGGCAATTCAAAAAATAAAAACAGGTTTTGGTATTTTTTTATTTCTCTTTTATTCGATTGTTCATTGATGTAATGCATCTTTATAATATTTCCATAAAGACAGTTTTTAATTAAAAATAAAGTTTCAAAACATCAAAATGTTTATATAACTTATTTTAATAATTTATAACAATTCAAGTATTAATATTTTCTGTTATCATTATAACTGTACTATTTTGTTCACTAATTGCGATGATAAAACGAAAGGCGAATAGATATATCATACTGAAAACAAAAATTATAAAATAACGTTTGTTTTTAAATTTAAATTCTTTAAAAAATACACCGCTAGTTTTGTTGAGCATGACATACTTAAGTATTTCGCAACAAACAAGTTCCAAATTTAATGTTCTTTTCTAAGCATGTATACAACCGCAAAATGTCCCCATGGAAGACACTAAAGTAAGATCTACATGAAAAAATTAGTAATCAGAGCCAGGACAACAGCTGGTGTTAAAAAACACCCTCGGCAATTTCCTCCGTGTATAAGTCATTATCTTGTTTACGCCTCTGTTGTAGTATCAATTCCTTTATATACAAGACTTATCAGCTATCAGTCAGCATATTTTCAACCCTTCGGAAGGACAGGGGGTTAAAGCCAATATCCGTCAATGTATAAATGTTTACGCGAATAGTGTATAAGAAAGTGGACTATAAGACATAAAAGCGTAGTTCCGAGATAAATAAATACATAAGAGTTCAGTTACTGAAACCTCTAACACTAAAAATTTAGTAACACACATGATATGACGTCATCGCTTTATTATTCCCGTATAAACATGTCAACCTTGTTATTGTATTTGTTTATTAAAAAAGCTGATTTTATGCATAATTATGGTATATCATTGAAGGTACTATAACCTTATAGTGTATTAAATTACTTTTCACAAATCGGAAGTACTTTTTTTTATAGCATACAGAAACTATTCAAATAACTATTCAAACTCGTCAAATAAATGAATTTATAGTGTATAGCGTATAAATTGAACTAAAATAAATTCTGTGTTTGTAATATCCATATTTATAATTAAAATATAGGTATACTTAATGTAAGTATTATAAAATGAAATGACGTCATCGATACTTACAACTCAGTTTGCTTTCACGTAATGGGTGAGAAGTCTATCTATATAGGGTGTTTATGTTTGGGGAGCATACAAACTTGGGAACTTAGCTGTAGAGGTGAGTATTAAAATGCATGACGAGATTACTGAGACGACTGAACACTTTTCAGTAAGAAAGGCTATCCAGGACTAACAGTGATTCCAATTTTGGATATCAAACTAATATTTTTAATACAGACTTTTTCAACGATTACATAATTTTAAACTATATAAAACTTAATAGAGGACATTAAACGTAAAATAAAAATAAAAATATGTAAAATAAAGTAAAAAAGAAAATAAGTAAAACTACTTCGAAATTTGAAAGACGTAATATATATATATATATATTTTAAATGTTAAAAAAATGAATATCAATTTTTTTTAGAATGTGAGTTTCTGAGTCTCTTTTCATTTTGCAACAGTTCAAATATTTATAATTGTACATATTAAAAAATATAAGTTAATCTTTATAGAGAGGCATTATTAGTATTTGTGTTTCTTGGTACATGTAAAATGTTAATAAATAAGCTAGGTATTTTAAAAGAGACGAATTTTTATATGTCCCATTAAATTGTTGTTAAGTGAATATTTAATCTAAAAAAAGTTGTTTATTTCAAAAGTAATATTTCATTTTAATTATTTACTGTTACATGTATTATTTGTATTTACATAATATATTAGAGTAGTAAGGTGCGACTTATTCCGCTTGTTGGAACCGAGCTGGAAAACATTAAAAGGGGAAAATGAATTCGCTTTCGTGATTTTTAAAATAATGTAATTTTTATATTTGAGCAAATTAAGAATGACTTATATTCCTAACCTTTTCTACATCAATACTACATCGAGACTTCTAGATAAACTACACTTTTTTCACACTCTTTCGATCTGTAAAGTTTTTAAAGCGATTCATAAACTTCTTAGCCGTGACGTTATGGATTTAGGTAAAAAATCGGCCCATCTATGGTTTGGAACTGTAGTTTAGAAAATCAATGAGGTCTTATATGCGCACAATTGAATTTTTGTAATTTTGAATAACAAAGTTTTTAAAATAGGTTTGGAGCTTACTGACCAGTGGAATTCATTTTCCTTAAATTTTAATGTTTTCCAGCTCGGTTCCAGAAATTGGAACAAACCGCACCTGTGCTTGTGGATTGGATTTCAAGCCGTTGTAATTTGCTGATTTCAATGAAATTTTCAGGATACAAACTAAAACCAATTTATATGACATCGTCTTTATAGACACTTTTCCTAATTTTTCTTCCTTTTTCCGAGTTATTAGAAATTATCTACATAGATGTCCATGATCAATAGATCCTAATCCCTTAATAAAATACTTTCCGCTTTTGCTTCCAAGTTTGAACAACATTTTCCAGTTATATATTTGATTTTATTTGAATTTCATAAAGCGTCAGAATTTCATCATTAATGCGTCAGAATATTTTTGAAATAATCTCTCACGTTCCACATCCTGACGAGTCAAATGTCTTATTTGAACATCTGACAATCTGCTATAATGACACCTACAATCGAGTTAATATAGCCGACGGCATAAATTCAGTTATGTCATCCATTCAACCAACCAGCAAGGTCACATATGTATATTAGATATATTCGTAGATAACTTTCTATATTTTTCAACAATATTAAAATCAATTTTGAGAATGTCAGATTATGCCAATAAAGGTTAAATTAAGTAAGGTGGACCACTATATTTATTTGTATTAAATGTATAACGAAATCCACTAAACAAGTGGAATTAATAAGAAATTTTTAAGTAATATAAAAATATCTCTAATTATTGTTTATTAAAGTTTTCTTATTATTTAAAATAACAATTATTAATAGAATTTTAAATAAAATATAAAATAATTTCATTCATATATTTTAAACTAATTACAAATATTAAAGCAACAATATGATTATTAAACATGGTACATTTTTTCATGTTATCAATTTAGTACTTTTATTTATTTGAGATAAGGAATGATTTATTTTTATTTTTAATGTTATTTACATAAATAAATAAATAATTATTGTTAATTTTAATTTTAATTCTAATTACTAAATATTGATAAGAAATATATTACAAATTGTGATTGCAGTTATTCTATAATTATCTGTATATTTAAAAGATAGCATCTTCAAGATGTTTATTTAGTTTTATTTTGCGTATATATATATAATATATTGTACGATTAATAATTTATATGTTATCACGAATTTATCCAGGAAAATTATTTACACGTTTCTTAATTACTGTTATGTTAAATAAAATATTAGAATTTTACTTTGACTTTGACTATGCATATATATATATAAACCATACGATAGAATATTTAAGAAATGAAATATTCCTAGCTTCAAATATACATATATGTAATTACAAATATCTTTAAGATATATATCACGTAACAATGATAAATTACAAATTCGAAAAATATCTGCTCTATTCTCTAAATATGACAACACAATATTTTTGTTGAGCAGATTCGTGCTGAAATTGCATGCTTGTATTTAAAACATAATACTATCGGTAGCAATATAAACAGATTTTACAATTGAAATGATAAATAAATATTCTGAAAATACTTGAAATAAAATGCCCAATATTTTATACATAAATTATACTTGTATTTTTAATGTATCATAGGAAATTAAAAGCAAACAATAATATTTCAAACTCTTCATGAATGTACTATATTAATGGGGAAGTAAGTTAATTAGTATAGTTAGCATGGTAAATAACACGGAGTAGCATGAAAAATGAATTTTAAATTAAGAACAAATTATTGGAACCGCAAAAATAAAGATGCATATTTTTATTAATAATATTATTATTTATTGATGGCAGTAAATATTTCTAATTACGATGTGATGTTAGACAATTTCTGAAGTTTATTAATAATAATTTTTTCCAGTATGTCACAAGTATCATTAAAAATACTTTTTAGTTTAATGCCACTTTTTAGTTAAAATGTTAGAAACATTTAAATGCAAATATAGAAACGTTTTTTAAATTATGTCTAACTTTTAGAAAAGTTAAATAATTTATTCAATGTGGTTCTTATGGAAAAATACTTAAAAATATAATCGGATTAAACATTTATTAACTAATAGATTTTTTATTACACAAAAACCGTTTTTAAAAAATATCTAAAATCAATTTGACTTAAATGCCACATGAAATATTTCATTATAGAATACGAGTAATAAAAAATATTTAATTTAATCTATTGAAAACTGCCAAAACGTTAAAATTTAGACAATAATTATTTTATAAACAGTTAATAAAAAATATTTTACAGTTAAATTAAAAAAATAATACTAAGATAATACTTTCATAAGCCTTTCTGTATGTCACAATTGAAATAAGTAATTAAAAAAAAAAAAATTTTTTTTATAATAATTATTATTAATTATAATATTATTAATAATATAATTTCCAACATATTAAAATTTAAAACCCATTATTAGGAAGTCAAATAAAAAGAGAATTTATACTCAGTAATATTTAAAAAAAGATATTAGGTACTTATTTTTAAGTAATCAAGTAGATACATACGAAATTTTTAAATCTTGAAATATTAAACAATATGAAAGTAGACTTGTTACTTGTATATACATCATAGAAACAATGTGCGTACAGTTATGCTTATAGATAAGCACAAATTAGTTAATATTAGACGAGGTCAAGAACAATAGGGTCGCGATTAGTTGGAAAAATGATAGCAGCTCTGGTCAACTAAGGAGAATATAGGCATATATTTCCCTGCTAATAAGTCAGGCTCAAGAGCAATAAATATCTCAATTTTAATATAAACGTAATCGTCAGGTGCTCTGGAACGAAATGCACCTAAGTTGAACTTTAAAAAATGTAAGTATATATGCCTAATACTTTAATAATTTTGTTATTAAGTATTTATTCGTCTTATTTTCTTGTCAGACATTTTGATCGATATTGATATTTTATCTGAAATACATTGCTCTTATAAAATAGATTTTTTTGGCAGAATCACCGGAATTTTTCATCAATGATTAGTAAATACTCATACTTATCTAACATTATGTTACTAAATAATCGCGGAATTTAAAAAAAGAAAAGCTGAACCGATTACACCAAAACATAACAATAAATATGAGATAAAACAGAAAATGTTGATAGACAAATCAAATTTGCCCAAAGCAATGGAAAGTCGAGAAAGTTAGTCCAATTTTTATTTTCTTCAAAGAGCTTATCGGTCCTGAGATACTTGGTTCATATTTCACAAAGTAGTTTTAATTTTAGAAAAATAGTTTATTTCCTATTGTTACACCAAGTGTCTTATTAATATCAATTAATTTAATAACTACATAAAATTTGTTAAATGCAAAAAATTGAAATATTTTTCTAAATCCAAATATCTCTGCACATTGATTTTGTATCCTACTTTTCAGTAAACTCCTTAAATTCTGTAAAAAACGTCTTTTTAAAAGATAAACATAACGAAAACATTTTGTTGTATTTTGTTCTTATAAAATAATATTAAAAACTATTTCAGTTTAAAGTAAAAAGTTGGACCATGTTGTCTTCCAGGATTGTTTACCACTATATTATAACTGTTTACACAATAAAAATTTGTTTTATTTTATAGGTAAAAGAAAACAACACCTTACGTGTCGAGTCAAATGAGCATAAATCCTTTAAATCTCAAAAAGATTGCAACTTTTCTTCATGTAACACATTCTCAAGCAATTTTACAATAGATACTTTTATGATCAAATTATATTGAGCTTCATGATTTTGTAATGGTGTGTTAACTTCCAATTCAAGGTCTACATCATAGTTAAACTATTTACAAAATTGGATGAATCTCAAACGATAAATAATTCTTACTTATAGAAATATATCACATTATAATGAAAGACAATATAACACAGCGTGTTGAATTTCAAATTTCGTTTCAAAAACCAGCTTTGGCGGTTTTATGTTCTAAATCATATTATTTTTATTTATAAATATTTATACATTATTATTTTTTACATTTTGCAAATTAATTTTATGAATATAGTCACAATTTTTAATAAAAATATTTTTTTTGGTACAAAAACGACAGCGAAGCAAAAAACGAAAACGAAAGTCAAGAAAAGAAGTAATTCAGTTATCAATGGAATCGATATAAAATGTGCTAAGAACTATGTATACAAATTTGTGTGTGTAATTGTAATACATTTAATACCATTATTGTCAAAAATTGTATTATAACCAAAATCAATACTATATACGCAAAGTAAAAAAGAAAATTACATTTTTGATCAGTGATTTTTAAAATCAAATATCTTTACAAACTTATTACTTTATTATTTCCATTTTGATAATTCAGTACCTATACTTACTAACTAACATACAATATCAATTTATTATAATAATAGTGCACTCTTTATTATCTGCTACCTATATCTTATACATAAAAATAACTCTGTTTATAAAGGGAGCATCAGATATGAATGAATCGCCCAAAGCAATTTGATTCTTCTCCCTTCCTTCTTATAATGTCATAGAAAACTATATTCCGCACTAACTATATTCTATTTATTGATATATATCATAATATGTACATCTTACTTCCCTGAGTTTAACTCGTTTACACTTACCAATGCTACATATGTATAGATATATCGTAAATTGTGTGACATTTATTGGCAAATAGACCTCCTTTTTCTCATGATACTTATGTGCTATAGTAGCACACTGGTAGGCCGTGTATGTGTTATGTGCACTATATCATATCATATATTGTGTGTAAACTTTCGACAAGACTATCATGAATATAAAAGAATTACGGAAGATGGGAAAATTTAACTTAACATCTGACTGTTATCTATTATTTATTGACAGTTTTCACTTATTATTCACTTTTTGATGATAGAAGCAGGGCAAAGGGGACCAGTGATGGCGTCTTATTTCTCACTTTTCTATCAATATGAATTTAATATAAAATATATATAGGGAAATATACGAATTACATGTGATATAATATTTAATTATATATGTATATACACACATAAGGTTCATTTGGGGCTTATTATACATGTTATAATTATATATATATGTGATATAATTGTTTTGTTATACATATTAGGTTCATTTGGGGCTCACATTAAAAACTCGCAAATAGTAATGGCTGCATAATATGATATAAATTTAGTCCAATGATAAAAAAAATATTTTATTTTAAATACGCATGTATGCATTTATATATATATATATCAACTTGGTTTCACGTATTTAGTGTATTAGTCTTCTTATCAATTATTTGTATATATGATTACATATACAGGTATATAATTATATCACAGACACTAGTAAGACTTTTCATGCAACCAAAAAAGCTAATATTTTTAACCAATTACAATTTAATCCAGCCTATATTTATATGTAGAGATAGATAATTATTAATGTATGTAGATAAAAATATCTCAAATTAACAAATGTTCAATGCCTAAATAATATATAATATTAATACCGCTTATGTGATACTTATATAGTATAAACTTAAATATTATTATTTAATTTAATATCTATTTAAATTAATTTTCTAAAGTAATAGTACTTTGATCAAATTGTACTAAGTCGTACTAATGTGTATACTTGTAATAATAATCGTTAAAAGTAGCTTTTAATCCATGAAAATTCTCTTCACAAAAATATTAATGGTGAAAATTCTTATTCTAATTTTAATTTTAAGATTACCACTAAAATATTATAAAGTCATACTTGTAAGTATATATATTTTTTTAATATTTGCTTAAATAATTAATTTTCATATATTAATCTTTATTTTTTTATGTATATTGTATATGTATTTTTTAATTAATCTTATTGACATACCTGTCGTAATAGGCCTATTCATAACACATTTGTCTGTTATATTGCTGTAATTAAATATTGTATAATTAATCATTCTGTGAGCCTTGATATTATATTTACTTCATTAATATTTAATAGATCAGATATTATTATTCATTGAATTGAACACTGTATTGCTTTTGTTTTAATTTCACTGTATACACACATTTTTAATGTAGGTACAAACGTTATCTATTCTATATTTGAAGTTTACTGTAATATAGTACTCTAGTATTCTTTTATAATACTCTATACATAATTTTACTTCACTTCTTCTACAATTTTTTTAAAACTATATGTTATTCTTTATATTTAACTCGGTCTTTCCTCAAACCACCAATTTTCCTTTAAATACATTTAATTTTACTTGTAAAATTTCTGGCTATGTTGTAATCTAAAAATAAGTATTAATATTGACTATTTAAACTTGACTTTTTTTGTACAGATAGCGTTAATTCGGTAAAGAAAAGAGATAGAGAGAGCTTGTTTTTAATAAAAAAAACACATCTATACTCTAGTAATCCTTATAGAAAATCCGCTGTTTTCGTGATAAACAGCCAAAAGATAGAAGGGATAAATAGAAGAGCCAAGACCAAGTGAGATTACCAGTAACAGCTTTAAAAGTGATAGCAAGCGCGATTTTCATTCATCACCCAAGAATAATTATCCTGTCAAAAGCTTCTATGCAGAAACAGCCTCGTTCTTTCAATATAGTTTTCCTCATCCACTCGAGAGATTCCTTTGACGCCTTCATTTTCTCTTCTTCCCGCTGTATAGCTGACAATGTCCAAGAAATCAATTTACTTCTGTGGTAGTACGGCAGCCACTTCTCCTTTTAGTATTTCGATTACATACACCCGCATTTTCCATCCATCCCCACGACGAACCTGTTGCATAGTCACTTGAGATCAACTGTGAACACAGGTATTACCTAAGGTATTAGTTTTTATGCAGGCACCGGTGACACAATATTACAATCTCGGGGGAGAACAATCCGATTTGAACAAAAACCAACTCATCGTATTAATAATTATTAATCTCAGGAAGGAAGTTCTACAGAAAGCCAGCTGTGTGAAAGGAAAACGGAAATTTAGACAATTTTAGTTTAACGTCAGTGTACTCCTTAAAATCTCTTATCTTTCTTTTCTTCAAAGTTTTATATTAAGCTTCTCCAAAACACTTCATCCAACTGTTAATTACACAGCTTTCAATACGTTTATTCTAAATTCTGTACTCTGTTTCGCTTTTGGTTTGTCAAATAGTACTCGCAGATCGAAATCTGCCAACTGCCAATGACGTTGAAACAAGACCTGACCTGGTCTAGTATTGTAAAGAAGAAGCTAATTCTAATCAAAAGGATAATATTTTGTGACAATCCTTAAATTTATGCATTCCGGATGATTGATAATAAATAAACAACATTAAATGAGTACTCCACGTAAATTTCTAAAACTCCCGGATCAAATTGACATTTGATATTGATTTTGAGTGAACACAAATTCCACCGTTTGCGTTATAGATGGATATTAACAAAAATAACTTATTATTAAAAAAAATGGGATTTAATAAATTGGAAAAAGCGGGATATTAAGTACAAACGAACGAATAAAAATCCTGTAAATTTATTGCTGTATTATACAAAAAATAGATTATTAATCATATTGATTGAGTCTGCTCGGTGTGTTGTAATTTATTGTCAGAAAAATGCGTAGTACATATATGTGTCTTTGAGTTTTTACAAATTTAAGTAAACTATAAATAGCGTAGCTTATGATTATAAATATATAGTTTTGGTATCATTTGTTGACACTGAAACAATTATAATATGTTCAAATACATAGTTTAAAAATATAATATATACTATTTAAAAAATATGAAACAAATACGTCGAATTAGAAATATGTATACACATATATCAAAGTTATTTAGAGTTAAATTTGTATGTGATTCACAAGATTTATAGTATACATATATATGCACACTTTATTTCAGAAAATCTAAGCTTATCTTAGTTTGTATTTTGAAATTATTTCTTCATTTTTCAAATTAAAAAAGACTACAAAAAATGGTGCACTTAATAATATTGTGCACATCTCATGACAGCTGTTGTTGTTTACACTGCTTTAGGCAAGCATAATTATAGAATAAGTTGACACTGTATTTAATAAATCAAGTCAAAACAGATTTTATTATTTTATTTACTTGCACTTAAATTTTTTCTCTTAAGTGTGATAGAAATTTGCAAAAACTAATTGTACAATTATTTTTGGCTTATGCAAAAAATTTTAGGTATCTATATTTATTCTCTGCTTAAGTTAAAAGAAAGAGTATATTAATATACACAGTGCCATAGCAATAAAATTTAGTGAAGTTAACTAAAGCAAAGTAAGAACTCACCAATATTGTAAACCGTTTCATTTATCAAAACACCGCCATCGTCCAGCTTAAACGCGTTCATCACAGTGAATACATTATAGGGGGTCCAGGTAATGATAAAGGCAAATAAAATGGCACTCAGTGTCTTGGCGGCTTTCTTGTCGTCCTTTTTCCTCGGCGGTGGAATGCTCGGGGGTTGTCGACTACTGGCACAGTTTCCAGACGCCTTGGTTGTTGAGATTTGTGCAGGCGTGGTTGATTGGTTACTGTTGCGATGCTGCTGATGGTGATTCTGGTGGTAAGAATGGTGCACAACTGTTGGCTCCACGTAACATACATTTTCTTCCACGCCGCCAACGCTGTTCGTACTGCCCGAGCGATCGATACTTTTGCCGCCAGCTCGACTATTGCTTTCACCTGTTGCCCTCGAAGAAAGAATATTAGGAGAGGCGCTGCCTCCTTTGGTCTGACGGTGGTAGTGAGGATGATGCTCTGCGCAAGACTCAATTGCACCCCCATCCGAACCTCGTCGAGGAATCCAAACGGAACTATCGCGACCAACTGGACTGCTCGTCTCAGTCGCTGATTGGCTGTCCTCGTCATCTTCATTGGTCAGAAGTGGTTTCGAGTTTCCCGAAATATTTGGCGGAGGAGTTGTTGTCTCAGTAGCGGTGGCAGATCGGGTCAACGTGGAGGTGACACTAGCTGTGCCCGGGGCCACTGAGAAACACGGAGAGGCCGGCGATCGATTCGCCTTCCACCGCATTGCCAGTTGAAGTCTAGCCGAATAGTGCTGCGTGTGCTGTTGACAGGAGGGGCCACCACTCGTTCCACTTCCTGTCTGGTCAGACACAGAGGATGGTGTTGTGCGGCCTGTTTTTGACTTGTTGTTCTGCTGTGATTGTGGTTGAGTATCTCCTTTCTCCTTACACGACTCCTCCACAATCTCATCGTCATCATTGTCATCGTCGTCACGTGATGTGGGACAGCAGAGGTCACGAAATCGTGAGTACGAAGATGAAGAATTGTCACCATTTTCACCACTACTGGGATCACGCACAGAATCACGATTTCGTTGGCTGGAGCTGGTGTTGACAGTTTTCCGGCGCCGGTCTGCCTGCAATTTTGATAACATGCGCTGTCTGCGCTCGGTCTCGATAAATATTCGAATGTATAGAGCGGTGATGACTGTCACGGGGAGGTAAAACGCGGCGACAGCTGTCAGAACCGTGATTAAGGGATTAGAGTTGAGGAATTGGATGTAACATTTGCCTGGCGCCACCTTGCGTACTCCCTCTATGTAGGGCCAGGCATAGATCCACGGGGTCCACAGAACAGCCGACACCACCCAGGCCGTGACAATCATCATACAAACTTTTCTGGGTGTCCGATTGGCTCGATATGTGAGCGGTCGTGTGACTGAAAGGAATCGATCGATGGATATAATAAGGAGATTGGCAACTGAGGCATTGCTCATTGTGTAATCGATAGACAACCAAAGGTCACAAATGGATTGGGGCAGAGGCCAACGGCCCATGAGGAGTGTTAACGTGAACAGAGGCATTGAAATAAGACCAATCATGAGATCGGCAACGGCTAGAGACAAAAGAAAGTAGTTGCTGAGTGTTCGAATTTGTTTCTCAATTCGAAATGAAACCAAAACCATAAGATTCCCGATTGTAGTCAGCACACTTAGCAGGCTTGCTATTGAACCATATATTACAATTTCGTAGATTTCCAACGTTGAATTCGCCGTTGTATCATTATTTGAACTATTTTCATATTCAACCGTCATGATCTTTTTTGCCTCGTTTAAAGGAATTGATCTCTAGACGAATTTATCTGAAATAAAAAAAGGGGAATTGGAGAAAAATAATTAGACTATTAATCCACAATTCAATGAAATTCTAAAAAGATAGAACACTCCATAATGTAGATATAACCCGATAAAACATTGCTAAGAAATACAGTGGTTTGGAGAATGCACACTGTGTGTTGTTTTTTGTTAGCCACTGCATGTTTTTATTACTGACCCTAAACTAGATCTGCGGTAAACATAAACACAAACGCAAACTATATGTATACTACAACTGAATTCGGCAGTTGCAAGTAAAGTTGTCAAAGATCGTGAAACATGTGTGCCTACTTTGAAAATTTGATTAGCGAAAGAAGAACACTTCTTAACATTTAAGCCGCTTCCCTCCCCTTCGCGCCTTAGTTTTTGCTAAATAGATCCAGTAAAGGAATTTCAGTCAGTCAGTTAGTATGTATATGTTTGTTTGTTAATTATTTTGCGACGACCGCACACATACTTATACGCTATGACATTCTCTTCAACAACATTGGAACTCCTTGTTGCATGTTGATTCACTCCTTTGGGTAGACTTTTTTATATTCCGAGAGAAAGAAGTACCTATACTTATGCCCGTAAAAAGGGGTCCTCGGTTTAAAGGGAGCATTTTTCGTGCCTCCTTTCTTGGAATACGCCTTTGGTTGGAACTAAAACTGTCTTTTCTCCAGGGATAATATAATTGACCAATTATAATTTTAGAAGTTGTTAAAGTAAACTGGGTATTCTTTAAATATATATTTTCTAACTAATCTAAAAATACAGGTTCTATATATTTTCCTCGTCTTAACTGAGCATTCGGGTAACGAAACAATGTAAATTTTTCAGTACGTGGTTTACCTTTACTTTTATGTATTCTAAATATTGTCTGCCGTTAATTTTCTATAAATAACACAACAACACTTAACACAATTCACGACAAGAAACATGTCTGTACATCTATATATTCATATGCATTTAATGTGACACAATAAACAATAATTTACATTTGGTTTGAATAAAAAGTTATAGTCTCAAAAGGGGGGAAAGGTATATGCTGTCTTCTTAGTCTACGTATATATATGTATATAGAAATAATATTCGCAGATTACATTTATATCCACATTTTACTTATATATTATTAATTCTATAGTGATAAGAATACAAAGAAAATAATTATAAATTAATATAAAAATAAAAAGTTATTTATAGTTATTTAACAGCTCACAAAGGATTTTATTAAACGAAACTTCGTAAATGCCAAACCTTTATTTTGTTAATGAAAATTGCGCTTTAAATTTCAAATTTATCATGTGAATGCGTTTAAAAGTTCTATAATAGAAGTCCTTGATATGTTCACTTATATATGTATATATATGTATGTATATAGCAATAATAAAAAAGTGTAATCAATCTAGTAAATAGGTAATGGAAATTTTTTATTACATAATATATATATATGTACATATTGCAAATGAACAAATGCTCATGCAAAACAATTAATTTGAAATGTTTACTAAAGAAACTAGTTACCTATCTATTTTAATACTTTTAATGAATCTGTCACATAATTAAATATAGTACAATATTGTTAATTTAAGGGGTTGAATGAAGTAATATTTTCTATTAAGTGTACATTCATGACAGTAATGAAAATATCAAATATTCAATTGTGTTTATTTAAAAAAGAGAGTATTCAATTCTTTTGTATTTTATTCCTTCGCAAATTGGAGGACAAATATCTATAATATTTTATCATGATTTATTCATTTCTAAGTTGATTCCCAATAGACTAATGCCTATCATATTATGGAGGTCGCCTCAGTAGTAGTTTACAATAAAGATCTTAAATTTATATATTTATCGATTAATGTTTAATGTTGATAGCGAAGAAAAAGTAATAACATAATTGGAATTCGGCTTTATTACAGCTTTTACCGCTACAATGTTTGTTTAGATAATTCTTATTGATTCATTCATATACATATGCCTTCTGAAATATTTCCTAGTATATTGAAACAAATATTAAATATACCTAGATTCAACTTTATGTTTATCATAAATATAGCGCATTTCATTTATTACGACATATTAGTTATCGTATTATTCTTCATTTAATTGTTATGTCAATTTAATTTAGATTATAGAATTTATATAATAATTCGTATCAAAATTTATCATTGTTTAATGTAGTAATCCTTTTAAACTTACCTTATTAATTGAGTATAATATTAAATCGTTATATTGTTTTCCTAATTGTTTTTCAACGAAAGAGTATATTAAAAAAATTATATTAAAATTAAATATAGAAAATAATGTAATTCAGGTGAAATTTTTGCGTTTTTGGAGTTTCAATTATAGCATTTTGATTTTGATTTTTAATAAATAAGGCAATAATTTATCTGTTTTCAACGATACAACTCTTGTATTAAAGGAAACTGTTAGTTTGTATGTACATATATATTGAATTGTCATATACATACATGTTTATAATACCTATCCTCCCATTGAAAAACTATTATATAACATAACACTTTAATATCACACTCGTAATTCAAAATTAGAGATCTAAAATTACCATTACTTCACAAAATGAGTTAATTGAAGTCACATTGACATAATTATGTTAACTTTTACTAATAGTATAGGTACAGAAAAGCCGTAAAGTCTATTATGACTTTTGTGGTTGCTAAATTTTTACCGGTAATGATATAAAATTCCAGCTTGTTATATAAAACTGTACAATTAAATAATTATGTGCTAATGAAATCTACCAAATGACATTTCTTGCACTTCGAGAAACTATAATTTCTTTGTGGTACAATAACCTAGGTGTGATACACATATATAGCTATACGTAAACACTCATATCCACGCAGTGTAATGTACCTACCTATATAGAGTTACTTGAAGATACCTAAATAATGCACAGCTCACTGAAACTAATTGGAATTAGAAGGATATCTTTATATTTTGAAAATGGACGAAGGAAACATTTGCAGTGTTTCTAGCGATTTCGTAGGATCGGATGCGCGAATTCTTGAGATATCTACAAAAGCACAAATGTATAAAAGGAGAGGCAAGACACTATAAATGTCACGATCATGACATTGGTGTCTTGTGTCCTGATCCAAAGAGCCTAATATGAAGGAAATACAATACTCTCTGTGTAGATAACGAATAAATCGGATTTATGACTTTCCCAGTGATTATGATTTTCTTTCTACCAGTCCATTTCTAGTGGGGTCTGTTTCCTGTGATACTTTGATGTTTATTTATTACTATCAGTTATCCCATACTCTGTATAAATAGATTGGTATACACGACTCTATCCACATATGTATACATATATACGGTGTGTAGGGTTACATATGTACATACACATACGAAAATGAAATATTTCTAAAAGAGTAAATTATCCTCGACTACAAAAGGTAATTAAACTCATCTCTAAGAATTCATTATAATGTATAGTAGACGTCCTAAAAGTCATCAAACATATGCACCCTACTGTTTGCTGTATTATAAGTACTATTCTAATTTATTTTAAAAAGTATATCTTATGAAATGATTGACGCTTTATTGCGTACAATTACATATAGTAATCCCTTGCTGTAAATTCGAAGCAATTTTATTGAGCCTGAATGTTTAAAGAAATTTAAACAAATGAATTTAAATTTCTAGTATGATTATTTCCAATGTAATCATCAACGTTATTATAAGGATTATTTAACCACACTTCTATGTAATATGCATTTAAAATCTATAATAATTATTATACTTAAAGATTATGTAAACGACTATAACGCATGAGTGAGTTCATTATATATCACAATTTTGAAAGTAATTTAATATTAAATACGTAGGCTCATCACCATGTTCAGCTATCGTTTATACATTAAAAATACATTCTAATAAAAGATAGTTCACAAAAATGGTTATTTATACATACATGTAAACTATTTTGATCAAATTTAATTCACTTCACCGCATAATCTGTACCTACTTTTAATAATACAACACTTTTAGTAACAGAAAATAATCTTTTCAGTCAGTTCATATAGTTTAAAAGTGATTTGTCAGATTTTGTGTAAAATATTCTTTATGTAAGAATTCAATAAAGATATAAGATTAAAATTCTTAAATAGTGGGTGGGTGTTTAAAAAAAGGAGAAATTAGATCAAACACCATAATTCCGACACAATGTTGCAATATACATACGTATAGAAAAGTAAAATTTTCTCAATATAAGCTTTACACAGCGTCCTCTGAAAACTTTCGAATAAAAATTTAGAAACCGAAACAAAAAGGAGTATAACATTTATATCTTAAGATTTTTAGTTTTTAAATGTGGTTCGTTCTCTTATAATTCCCAGTAGCAGGTCTAAATTCAATAGTTTGGAATCATCCTCCTCAACGCTCAATCGTCTCATGGGTTAGAAATCCTAAAATCGATCTTCAACGGCTCAGATAAGTTGAATCGAAGGAGACTTGTTCCCATACAGTGAGAGAAAAGTTCTCCAATCAACCGTTAAAAGATATCCGCTGGATACACATTGTAAAAGATTTTGCCGGTATTTCTAAAGACGCTCCCAGCTGCCCGATATAATAGTTGGAAACATAGGTATATATAGGTATATAGATATTATTATCTGGCACGTTTTTTAACTAAAATTTATATAGACAGTAAAATAGAAAAATATCAATTTAAAAAATTCTGAGATATAGTGATTTGTGATAAATTCTATGAAGTATGTGATATTTTATTAATTTTACTAGGAATGTATACAGGTTAGGATTAGGGTACATAATTCCTTAAATTTGAAAAATGCGTTGTATTATGTAACCATTGCACATAAAATAATAAACATATATATATAATGATTTTTTTAAAAATAACTGTTAATTACGATTCTTATTAATTAGAACATTTCAAAATAAAATAGTGAGAGTTGAATAAATAAAGTAGCAGTATCGTTTTATAATTTATAATATATAATTATTCTGTGTTCCCTACTATTTTTTATTAAGAGGAATGCAGCATAAATGTGGATGTAAAGAAGACTTCTCCGTATAAGCTGGACAAAGACCAATAAACATGCGCGCACACTGGAATAATTGGAAACGAAACAGCAATTGTTTAATACTCAGATGACAAAGGTGGGATATTTTTTAGCACGCTATACGTGAAATAAGAACTGGGCCACGAAAGGGGAGACTTCCAAGAGGGAGGCCAAATACAAGAAACATGGGCCACCTGAAAAAACTAACATGACCGTGTCAGAGTTGTATGCGAAGCGTTCGACAACAGGGGAAGATGCCAAGGAATTAGGCAAAATGTCTTTTTAGTGGTGAATATCATCCGATGATGCCGACTTACAGACAGACTATTTATTTGACAAGATGAGGTATATCCCTAGTTAAAACGTTAGCTTTTTCATATTAAACGTTTCAAGAATTATTTTAACAAAAGACTCCACCACTTTATTTGTAAAAGTTTCTAAATTAACTCCAGATAATATTAATAAACTTTAAAAAGCCCTATAAACAATATGCGCAACTATTTAATAAGTTCTTGGTTATATTGATTATATAATATACTTCGTATTAATCAACAAAGAGACAACTAAAACGAAAACATCACAAAAATATAGATTTCGCCCATAATTATAATTGCTGTTAGCTTACAGCTTACTAGTAAAACCATAAATCCTTTGTATTTTAATTTTTAGAGCTAGTTATTTTTAATTATTAGCAGCTTCAAATTTTCCGGTAATTATCTGAACATGTCAAGGTTGATACAAACGTACCTATCACAATTTGACTTAAATTCAATTTTGAAATATCAAGTTTATTCATTCGAAAAGTAAAAATGTAGATGTAACTAGATATAAAAATTACAGACACACACTTTGATTCCTTATTGCATGGTAGAAATATAATACCGTAGAAAGCGGAGCCGGGGGTCAGCGGCTAACTCCCAAAATGTCATAGAACGGAACCTTCACACTCAAGATGGGCCCTATCCAGGCAAGATACTTTTGCCGCCTAAGCTGAACTCACTTCCTTCAACCAGTGTTCTTTTCCACCAGGAGACATAAGGGATCACTTTTCTTAGAGATATGGGGCCCAAACTTACGCAGAACATGAATTCTTATAACCTATACAGATGTGAGGCCCTTACCTACACAGATGTGAGGCTCTTACCTACACAGATGGAG
>JAYRBW010047338.1:0-11355 GCA_036023295.1 Invenusta paracnida
ACTATCCTATATTACCTACTACATAGTTCGCTTAGCTTTACTAGCTAACGACCTATTGCCATAGGTCTAGATATGCCCAATTTGTATATGTCTCTGGATCATCTACAACTTCCGCTCTAATCAAACTTCACTACATCACCCTTAAGATGCTCGAAAACGAAGAATTATCTGGTGTTTAATCCACGATAATTCTAAGGCGTTTGACGTCCTAGGGCATCATCATATTATTTCCTGCATGTAAGAAATTAACTTCCACATTGGTTTCGTCAATTGGACCGAAGACTACATCAGTATAGCAGAACACAATCAACACGCCTCGAAAATTCAATCAGCAGCCCTGTCCCTGTTACATTAGGTGTCCCCAGGGTTCGGTCCTGGGCTACGTACTGTTCTGTTTAGTGGCAAGTACACTACAGCCAGTACATGCCTCCTCTTGCATCATAAAATACATCGACGACACCACACTATGCGTTCCAGTCTATCGGAATGCATTAGACCTCGAACGCAACGTACTAGATGAACGCATCAATATCATCCACTGCTGGTCATCATCCGTCAACCTCGACCTCAACATCAGAAAAAGCAAAACAATGTTTATCAAGAGAAGTGTTACAGCTATACCCGGCCATCAACATCTCTGAGGTCAGTATTGTCAACAGAATCAAACTACTCGGTATTACCTAGTGATAACCTCATGTTTAATTCCAACTTTGACTCCATTATCACTATAGCATCTAAACGCATGTACGTCTGCGTATTCTTCGACCTTTTCTAAACGATTCAGAACCCCGAGCCATCTACTCCGGCATCATGAGATCCATCCTAGAATATGTATCTTCTCTATATTTCTAATTTACCACTCTATCTTCAAATAAAAATCGACCATGGGCAGAACAGAGCCTACCGCCTGATATAATTTTAATAGCTACACATTAAATTTTTACCTAGTATAGAATTTACTTGTCGAACGATACCGTAAATGAAACCATTTTTATCAGATGCCCATGTTGTGTCTATTGCCCTATAATTGACCCAATGATTGTTGTTGTAGTGATTATAGCAATGGAAAATTGATTTTTTAAATTGAAATTGAGTTGGGGGGAAATCTAACGCCTTTCCTAATTGCTTTACTATAATTGTAATGAGACTACACATATATACATTAAACTAAATATTTATAAATTTATAAATAGTTGATCGAGGATATTCCCATATACCTATACTTTATATATTATAACGTAAATAAATTAAACATTTAAATATTAATATTTGAACAGTTTTGGATATTCAAATATAATTTAAAATTATATTTATATATAATCTACCTATATAAATCTGCAATGAACAGCTAGTAATTTATAATTGCATACATAGTAATTTCATCCTATCTGGGAGATTTTCATTCACCAATGTCATATTATTTTTTACAGGGAACATAGCATTATTGTGAGTGAAAGGGGCATATCGATTGTTTTACTGCAATATCATTTTGGAGAGATTTTAGATTTTCCAACAAGTAGTTATTTTATTGAGAATCTACGTATGTGCTTGCTTTGCTTTCGATGTCCCATTTTAACGTTTTTATCATATAAAATTAGACAAATAATATATCATTTTACAAGTATTGATTAAGAGAGAGTTTTCTAAAGAATAAGGATAAAAAATTAATAATGTGAAAAATATACAAAATTTCTTCATCAACTATATTTGTTTTACAATTAAAAATTTCAGAAACATCAAAAATAAAAACTTAATTTATAAACGAGATACCGGCGTATTAAATTATATTAAATAAAGTAATTCTAGAATGTATTACAAATATGTGGATTTATGTATATTACACCTATCATTATATATCCGAAACCACATGACTCCTCATTAATAAGAGGATAAACTTTAAACACACATCAGGATATTGCGTTTCATTAAAATAATTTAGTATTTTTAAGAGAATAGCTTTCATGTTCACTATATGTTACAGATTGTAATACGATTACTTCCTAGACATATATATAATTAGAAATACCTACTACATTTAACATTTATACATAATCTACTTGGATGCCGTCCAAAAGGCTCTAAAGGTCATTTAACATTAAATTGTATAGTTAATATATATTTATATATTTGTTTCCCTATATTACCTACAAAAATAAAATACATGAATGTCTAATTTATAGTATCGAGAGATTGCTTGAGATAATGGTACATGAATATATCTTGAAATTTTGAGCACGCTAGTATTCTTGTATGTTTCAGTTTTGTTTGTGATTTAAAAAATTAAGATTTGCTAGTAAAAGCATTATATTCTAACGACTTCGACTTCGACAATAACTAAATAAATGTATACATATATTAATTTGATATTCTTATAGATTTAAAATGGAATACTGTATGTAAAACTCTTAACAAAATATTTCAAATATATGTTTTCAAAAAATATTCATGTGATAATATATGTATGTTGTTGACAATTAATTGAAAGAAAGTTATGCGTAGAAATAATCCAGTATCAAAATATTATTGAAATCTTTTATATATATAATATTAACAATTTATAATATATGAAATATAAACTATTAATATTAAAAATAAAACACGTAATTTACACCATCGATGCTGTGAAGCCAAATGCCAGTATCGATGATGCAAATTTACGATTTTTTTTGTAGTGATATATTCATTTAGTATAGATGGTACACACAGGTACATGTATATAGTAGTTTAAAAAAATATTATAAAATGAAGCAAATAGAATAAACAAATATAATTTTAAACAAAGTCATGCGTAGTCATGCTCATTCTAATATATATATAATTTTTATTCGAAATATAAGAGCAAATTATGATTATTGACAGCGTTTTGAAAAATGATTTTGACACTTTTTTTGTTTATAGATTTAAGTAGAAAATATCTACCCAATTTCACAATATGAGTATATACTAGATAAGGTATAGATATATATAACTCAATTAGATGTAAGTAACATTTTATGTGAAAAGTTACATTTTAATTTAGACTTTATTTATTCTAATCCAATAAAGTAATACAATTTTATTCCCTTTTAATATAAATCAATTTATTCCAATCATACAGTAAAGATGTATGCTGTAGGTATATTATATAGATCATGTCATAAAATAAAAGTTATTAGAAAATATTTCTAATTATTGGAATATTTCTTAAAAATTATAATCGTGCAAACATTTTCTAATAGGACATAGAAATAAAGTATGCACTTTTAAGATTTAGACATAAAGTTGTAGAGACATCATCCATGGAAAATATTGCCTCGATATTTCAGATATTAAATTCCCGTAAACATTGTATCTTGTTATTCTAGGAATTGATAAAGAATTCAAAGTTGTTTCTGTTCAATCTCTTCTTATTGAAACGTCTGAAAGATACGGTCATCATGGAAGTCATAAATATATTACGGAATTATCTGTAGGAGATGTATTCTTTCTATTTTTGGAGGGTCTTCTTCGGGTCCTTTCCACTGTTTTACTTGCTGGATATTGGACAAAGCGCTCTTTCATAGAACTTCTTTATGCATATATAGGGAAAGTATTTTTATGTGTTTTTATGTCACCCTAATTAACAGTGTTCAATTCTATTGCTTTTCTAATATATTTAATGTTTAATCAACGAACTGTTTTTTATGATACACTCTACATATATATTGCATATGTTTTTAAGCATAGCCCATTTATAATACTAAACCAACAATTATATTAAGACACAGAGAGGACGTATTGTAAGCATAAATATGCAACGATTTACGTATTCTTTATTCCTTTTTATAAAAATAATTTTTAATTTTTTAATTCTTGTTTGAATAAATGAAATGAAAGTATGAATTTGAATCGAAGTCTAAGAAAATTAAAATTCTGCAATCAATAATATAGACAGAAAATTCAAGAGCATTTTAATAATAGATTCTGCTATGATTTATAAAAATTATTAATTTCAAACGGTTCCTTTTAAATAACTTTTAGTACATGTATTTAAATTTTATTTTATTTTATTACATAAATAAAATGTTTAGTTATTTATAGGATGCATGTAATCAATCCCATTATAATACCCATTATAATGTACCCATTAAAATTTACACGTATCTCTTTTGATCCTTATAATTAATCATTATAATTAGTAGTTTTTTTTAAGTTTCCCAAAATTATTTTATTTATATTTTGAACAAAACGTGCATATCTATGTATATTAAATTGTTTGATAAACATTTTATATAAAAGTTATATTCATATACATAAACATTTAACAAGATTAATAATTCATTGATCGGTTCAAATATATCAAAATAATTAATTAAGTTTAGTAGTTCCTAAAATGTAATTTACTTCTGAACAATCGTCATACAATCCTCCATATAAAAATGTACTCACCCGAATCATTTCCGTATTTATTTCCATATTTTAGAGGTAAACCATCGGAGAGGAATTTCCAAACATCCTGATGGTCCTCGTAGTTGGGATGAAGATGAGAAACACTGTAGAATACCCTCCAGTAGCCCGTGCTCAGGCTGATCACGGACAGGATCACAGCCAGGAACATTAGTACAGTCGCGAAGGCTTGTACAGAGGCCATGACGCGTGTGGTGCTACAGTGCTTCTTTTCGATCAGGGATGCGGGTTTTAATAAACAATGTTTCGTGGGGAGTAGATAAAGGGGTTTATTTAAAGCACTTATAAGGTTTGGTTTTGTTGAAGCTTTTACTTATTTATCTACACTGTAATGTATATCATGCACGCTTGTGACAGAAGACTTGAGAGATGGGAAATAAAGAGGAAAGTGAAGGATTTTCAGATGGATAGAGAGAGAGTGAAACAGAGAGAGAAAGAGAGATAGTCAAGATCACGTTGAACTGCAGATACTTATTATTAAAAAAGAGACAGGTCGTCGAAAATTTGCTGCATGTAAAAAATTCGAAAGTCTATATGCTAAAAGAAGAAATTGTAAAAGAAGGACGAGTGGTGAAGTCAATGAATGGGCAAACAAACGTAACATTTCATCTAGACGTGGTTGAGACTCGTCTGCTGTCTTTATATTTTTTTATTGGTGGATGCGAATGAGCCAATGCTTGTGCATTTTATCGTCTCATCTTGGTATAATATACGTGCATATCTAAGCATTTATGTTTATGAATAAAATAGATACACAATACATGTATTTCACTTAAATGGCGAATATTTAAAAACACATTATACTATTATTCATAACTATTATGTGAATTAATATATATGTATATATTAGCTTAGTATTTTTGTAGTAAATAATGCACATTATGTTTAATAGCTTTATTTTTGTTAAATAACACATTATGTTTAATATCTAAATTTAAACCAATTTTAATTTTTTTTGAGAACTTAAAATTAAAAAAAAATCTTATACACTTTATTATTAAGGAATTTTGGAAAGCACCTCATACCCAAATACTAGACGCGTTTCGCTTTTTAGGGAGCTCATCAATGAATGCAGAGTATCGAACCAGGGTCCTCACGATTATAGTGCGAACACTATAACCGCTTAAACATAGGAGTTTGGAGATTGGCAATAAACACTTTCTAGTCATTATTGCAAGTCCGTATTACACTACCTGTAATAGAATTAATATAAATCATAACAAATGATGTTTAGAAACAATGTTATGTCCCCCTTTTATAACTCATCGATCCTCGTGATCAGTACTCAGGTGATCTGAGTCATTAAAACACTTGTTATTACATTTTATTGTCTAAATGTAGTTTTTAAGTATTTATTTATATTCATTCATTTTTTAAATTATTAGTTTATGTATTAACAGGTACTAATTTATTTACATATCTTATTGATAGCGCTTTTGTTTAAATGTATTTTTCTTATATCACTTTTTACACTGAAAATGGAAAATACCCCCTTTATTGAAACTATTATAATAGGTTTCAATTACTATGAAACGAATTTATTTATTGACAGCTAATGTTTATTTTTTATATAAATACATAAGTAGTTTTATTTAATAAAATCTTTAATGGATGTTTTACTGTTTAAATTAGAGATATGACCTTAAATAAAACACATGCTGTTATTTTTTAAAACGTCCTTTAAAATAACTTTAAGAAAGAATATCAATTAAAACAATATAGTATGTTTATATGGTATGCTAAAATTTACATTAAGTTTATTAATAAATATAAGTAAATTGTTTAAACTATTTTTCTACATCTGCATATTATGCAGTATAAAGTTGATGTAACAAATGTTACTACAAATATTTTAGAATATTAATTTGAACGAAACGCTTTTAAATAAGAAATAAGCAAATTGAAACTACTGAGGTAAAAATTCCATTAACGCTTAGAATGTGTAGACAACATTTTGTGAGATACATGCCGATTGACATACATCGTTAACATTATAGCGGTGTGAATACCTAGTTTTAAGTCAGAAGTCTCTTTCTTATATTTTGTCAAAATTTCACACGCAAGCTAATTTAGGTATATGTGTTAGACAGTATCCGACAACTGGAATCCACATGTTTGGAATAATTATGCGTTGCCAGGATCTATGCCATTAACAGAGTGCGAATATAAAAAGTACGGTCTATCGGCATCCCTTGCTTTACCAAATTTTTCTTTTCATATGTTCTTTTTATTGGAATATTGTGTAGAACAGGTTGATAAGATGTGTACATTATGCTTTGATATATAGGCCTGTTTTATTCATAGCCTAAAATATATAGAGATTACTCTTATTTGGATTGTTATCTATATGGCTGGTTATAGATGCTATTGGAAGTTTATTTAATGAAATTAAAAAAAACACGCATCTATAGGAATATAGAGTATACACATAATATACATTTATGTAACGGTAATTCAATACAAAATAGGTAATACTAATATAGGTAATAAAGTTTATTCATTTATTATAAGCTATTATTATTAGTTATGAAATGTTAATGTGGTATGTTTACTCTTTAAGAAAAAGAGAACATCATGTGTAAATTTAATTTAATATCATAGCTATTGTAATATGATTAGATTATACTATATTTATGTATACACATATGAACATATATAGACAAACGTATATGTAGACACCATATATCTAAATAGGTCGTACGTGTATATAGTACATGTGATGTTTAGTTTATTAAACGGTTTTATATAGTTGTTCTAGACATTACATGACTATTATAGCTAGAAAAAGCCAGCAAGGGTGCTGTTGTTATATATAGGTATAATCTACATTTCCATTTATTGAAGTATACATATATCTATGGTAATTTAAATTTTATACTGTTATAAATTATTTACATAATTTCTAGAAAGTGTGTTGATTGTGAAAATTGGAATGTTAAATAAAAGATTTCCATTATAAATTTAAAATAAAAATATATAAGTGGTTAAACTAATATCTTCAATAACTAATTGCAATAAAATTTGTAATCATTTCAATTAATGACATTTAAAATTGATATTGAGGAGAATACACTTTTGTTTAATATATCTTAACTCCAGAAGACATTCAAGTTAATATAAAATGAAATGTTGTACACATATTGAATAACTCCCGACTACCTTATATGTATATTTTTGGATGCAGATGTTCATTTTGTTGAATTTTAGAATATTCCTATGTTGTGATATTATACACTTGTTATATTATTTTAAGAAATAATTGTGCTTATTTACTTAATAAAAATTTGAGATTGTGAAAATACGCTGCCTTCATACACTTATAGCGCTCTCTGCCTTATCAGGGGTCCTCGTGGCTCCGGACTGTCTCAACCTTGACCTGCTGGTTCACTCTCGGGAGTCAGGTAGTAATCTTATTCAAATATTTATGTGATGTTAAATCTGTGAAAAACACCTGGTACTGACATCTTTTTAACTAATGTTATGTCTCCCGGTTGATTCCAGAGGTTTCGTAAACCGTGCCAAAGAGGTACACCCACATCAACCCAGAGCAATGTACTGAATTCGAGTATATATAAGGTGATAACCCGAGAGGAAAATATGGATGTCAAAATGCCTCGATCTCACCGGGACAAATATGGGATGCACTAAATAAAAATGGAGTATTTGTTTGAGTAACTGAAATATTTCATAAATCCTTAGTTATACATGCAAAAACGTAGTAACTTTTTGCAAATTTGCAAATTTCCAGATTATATGATATTAATTGAATGAAAATTCATTTTCACGTAAGAAGACATACATGATCAAAATTATTTACTAATAATGAATAAATTAGCCTGAAATATTTTATGTTTACTGTATATTTCAAGTTATGACAACCTGTACATTAACTATGTAATTATGATATTAATATATTGTAATATATTATGTACATTGTGTCCATAAAGTAGCCTATTTAAGAGAATTTAGGTATGTATTAAGAGAGATCTATGTATTATTCAACGTATATAAAATCGTTAGTTATGTAAATAATCTCCCCTTTGAAATATAATTACGTAATTCAAGATATATTTCTTCTTTATTAGTTGATTATATTGACAATTATTTATTAATAATTATAATACTATATTCTAGTAATTTACTTGGAATTATAGTTATAAACCCGCATAATACTCATTATTACAGGTTTACTTGCTTTACACTCAGTGAAACAATTTTCTTTTTAATGTAATTTTAAACGACTTCTTTGAAATTATAACTTTTGTAAAAAATCCATATTGGATATTTTTAAAGGGAAACATCTATATGAACCAATCATTTGATTATTGTGTACGTACTTTTATTAAATTATATATTTTTATGTAATTTACTCAATTTATATATATATACTTGAGTATGGGTATCTCCCTTTTTAGCATAGAGCCTTATTCGATTGCGTTTCTATATTAATGTAATAGACTTATCAATTTATCCACATATAGTATTTCTGGAACTGCTTATTTGGATTTGAGATAGTCTGAGAAAATCCCGAGGCAATGGATTTACAATCGTATTCTGAATAATCTAAAAAAGAGAAATATATCTGGAGATGATTCACTTTATCTTTGCGATTTATGAAAAAATCCTATTTCCTACAGTTCTTCAATACGCATTCTCATAACTATGAATATATTATATGGATACGAATATAGATATTATTTAGATAAATATAGATATCCGGAAATATAATACTATCATGATAATTGATTGATTATACACTAGCATAGAGGTTTGGAGATTAATTCAAATAATATTCATGGTGGACATTAAAAATATTGTTAACAATAAAAGTATAACATACATATAATATTTATATATGTTAAAGGCAATAATTTTTAGATAAATACTTAAAATAAATTAAATGGAGATACAAATTTGCAAATTATGTGTTTACCGGCAAATAAAAATAAAAACAAGCATTGTGTACTATAATACTAATAAACTACATATATAAACAAGCTATATGTATTATACTAATATACTATGTATTAATATAAGCCAAAAATGGCAAAACTGTGTTAGCTGAACCCATAAAAGAAATGAAATATCCGTTAAATGTGTTAGCTCTTTAGTTGATAATATTGGACTTGAGCTAACCATTTAAAAAATCTATTACACTAAAAGCATTTTGTCTAGGATATTTATAATTGAATAACTTCATTCAAATTAAAGTGTTTTCTATTAATTTTATGTATCCATCAATTTAATTTTGGATATTTCTATTAATTAAGACATAAACGTATTATAATGGCAGGAATATACTTAACAACTTTCTTAATGATAAAACAAGTAGTGAGCTCAAGTTCAATATTGTTAACTAAAGAGCTAACACATTTAACGGATATTTCATTTCTTTTATGGGTTGAGCTAACAGACTTTTGCTATTTTTGGCTTTTATTAATATCCCAATTTTTTGCTGAATACTATTTTTATTTAGTTTTTCATGGCGCTTCTAACAATGCAAATTTTGTTCTTGCAAAACACAAGTAGCTGTCTAGTTTACGCTAAAAATGAGCTATTTATAACGTATTAAATAGGAAACAGTAGTTTCTATGCAAATCTAGGCCCCTAGCAACGGCTGATAGATGAAAATATAAGTTTTCTTATCTCCGGGACATTTCCAATATATGTTATAAATTTAATAAAAATCGGAGTTTAGTGGATGCTATTGTGTCTGAAGAAGAAGAAAAAGAAGAAGAATTACAATAATAAGAATATTTAAGAAAAAGGTCGATTTTTGCACCTAAACATCTCGGCGTATATTTATGAAAATGAAAATTGGTAAGCTAATTAATTTTCGGTGGCGCTACCCAATAATAGTTAAATCATTTCAAAACATAATTTAGTTTTTAAATGATAGCTGTTTAAAAAATGGCCATTTTTGTGGTTTTTTAATATACCTTATGTAGGTTGTTCGCATGAGCTAACAACCTACTACCGTTGGTTTAGATATATATAAGCAAGCTTATGTATTATATTAATACTCTATGTATACTATACACATTTTCTATATATTTAAACAAGATAATTTACTTTATAAAATTAAACTAAAACAATATGTACTAAATACGTTTTTAAGTTACTTTTAAGTCTGTAAAATATATAGGTTATGAGTTACATAATATACAAAACTTAAGTTTTTTTCAGAGAAAAAGGGACGCGGAATAATTCTAATTTGAACTTCCTTCCTCCTCTTTTCACTTCAATTTTAGACTGGAGTTTTTAATTTACCAATATATATAGTTTTTCTAAAAAATTAAAAGTGAGAATTCTATAATTTAATACAATCCTTTTATATTTAAGCAGATAAACATTTAGTAAACATTTCGAGTGAATGAAAGATTGTAAATAATATATTACATACAAATTAATTTTAATGTAAAAAATACGAATGAAACTTTAACAATGCAATATAAGCTTAAATAATATTATGAAATACTATCCAACAGTTTTGAATACATACATTACGGATTTGAATTTAGGTAGATTTGACTTTAAGCAAACATCACCAATGAAGGAAATATTATGAAATGAATAAAGTACAAAATATGTTTTATGTAAAATTGTCGATGCAGCATTGTAGCGCATGACAAAAAGCATTATTTTTGGCAAGCATTAAATGTAGGATAGAGAATGATCACACTACCAAAATATTAAATACAAATGTAACGAATTTGTCATAGCTGAACTAAATATATAATTTGCACTTAGATGATAGAATTAAGTAAAGAGCCCACACATTGCACGTGTGAAGCCTGAAGGCCGGCAAAAAGATACACAACACATCACGAACGCGATAAAATTCTGAATTTTTATAAAAAGTGTAAGATGCATTCCAGAATCCAAATAATCGTATCAGATCGTAGGTATTGGTTTCGAAAGTCTGAAAAA
>JAYRBW010047349.1:0-11353 GCA_036023295.1 Invenusta paracnida
TAAGTGACATATTTATTAAATAAGTGAGTTATTTTTTAAATAAGTGAGTTATTTATTAAATAAGTGACTTATTCATTTAATAAGTGAGTTATTTACGAAATAGGTGACTTATTTATTAAATTAGTGACTTATTTTTTAAATAAGTGAGTTATTTATTAAATAAGTGACTTATTCATTAAATAAGTGAATTATTTATTAAATAAGTGAGTTATTCATTAAATAAGTGAGTTATTTATTAAATAAGTGACTTTTTCATTAAATAAGTGAGTTATTTATTAAATAAGTAAGTTATTTATTAAAAAAGTGAGTTATTTATTTAATAAGAGACTTATTTACGAAATAGGTGACTAATTTAATAAATAAGTGACATATAATTGACTGAACCCTTTGGTCCGCCATAAACACCGTCGCTTCCAAACATAACACCAAACCTTTGTCACTCTGAACACCACCACCGTCAACTCCACAGATAACACCAAATCATCGCTGCCAGGACTTCAAAACCCCTGATACAACTCTACGAGACTGACCCCTCGTGTTAAAGACATTTATATTTATTGACTCTACGATAGCGATTCCCAATGTCCGGAACTCGTTATCTTGTATTGGAATCAGCTCGTAGACATTCAAAGAATCAGTGACTCGACTTCGTACTGTGCCTGCCCTATTGACAAATTGACTAATAATTAATGCTGTAAGCATTAAAACATATACTTTGTTAAAATAACTGTCACTGATATAAGATAAACATTTATCCGTCTAGAATATACAGATATACGTTGTTATCTGTTATATATATCTACATTAATTCTTACTGCTGTTTGTAGCAGTGAGTCAATATAATCTGTATATTGTAATTTGTTGTGTAATAATATACGTCTGAGTCTTGGCAAAGGGTCTTGCAGCTGTTGTTATAGTTAAGGGAATTCGGTTGTTAATTAGAGAACCCCCAAGAATTTCGCGTGTATAGGTATTATTATAGTTAGGTTAAGTAGCGTTGCTATAGAGATTTAGAACGGCTATTTTACATAATATGATTTTAAAATATTTGCTTTCAATTATATATATGTAGGTATTCAAACAACAAATATGCATGCACAATATAGTAACCAACAAAGTTGATATCTATATGTAGGTATATGTGTGTATTACGTATATTGCAGCAAGTGGAGCATAATAATATATATTTAATTTTATAGTGATATGTATTTTGCAGATAGTTGATCCAGAGATATGTGTATACTAGAGTTAGAGGTATTCAGCTTAATTTTAATGAAGGGAATACTTCAAATAACGAATTAAACTATCCTCAAAATAAGAAATTAGAAATATAAATATATACGTACGTATATATCACAAGTATTAATGTAGGTCTAATTTGTCTTCAAACACTAAAACTGCATTTGTTAATAAGGATAAACTTTTTTCCGTCAACTTCATTGGTAATATGAATTAAATTAAATGGAAAGTAAAGGAAAACAAAACCTGATTATATGGAATTTATTGCAATAGTCAAACATTTAAATGTTATACATTATCAAACCTATAAAAAATATACTCAATATTTAAGTGTAATTATAGACTACAAAGTAATAATAAAGTGTTTCGACAATTTAGACTATTTTCATGTTCAATTGATTTAACTCACGTAGTTAACTACAGGGTGTTTCAAAAGTACATAGATATTTTAGTCAATGTTATATAACATTTATATTTAAGAAATATAGGTACCTGTTCAATTATTATAGGCATTTGGAAATTTCAAAAACAGTTACTTACTATTTATATTATTGGAAATTCCAAATGCCTATAATAATTGCACAGGTACCTATATTTGTTAAATATAAATTTTATATAATATTGCCTCAAATATCTACGGACTTTTAAAACACCCTGTAGTTTAATTAGTCAAAATAAATAATCTTTGTTTTGTGTGTTTATATATTTCAACTAATATAATAATCAAAATAGCGCAAATTTTAACAGGATGCCTTTGCGGAAAGAAGGTATTTTACATTTATTAAACGTTATATCTATATGTACATTTCCTAATGGTGCCAGAAAATCATTCTACATTACCTAAATTTTTAACAGATATTTAATCCATGAATAATCAAATTTTATGTACATTAATTGGGTTTAGCTCTTAAACAAGCCAGGAATAAGATTAAGACGATCTATCTCAAATTTCTGAACCCTGACTAGTTTCTGATTCAGAATCAGATCTGGAACTTTCGATTGTCTAAGTTATAGTAATTTTCAAGTCAAGCTGAAGCAAATACTCAAATGTCTTATATAATTTCTTAATACTGAAATTTGTTTCAAAATACTGTTTTTTATTTATTAATTATATTTATTTATCTTTAGCTTAGCCTTAGGCTTAGATCAATGACAATAGTTTTTGATTCAAAGATGATTAAATGTAAGATATGTGGAATTGTAGCTAACTCCACACTTATATGTATATATATACATACATATATATATAAGTTATATACATATAAACATTCTATCCAGTCCAGGGACCAGAGTGCACTCTGTATATGATATACTATGTCTATCATAGTATAATACTTATACTATTACTATGTCTATAGAATAGTATACTTTATAAATATAAAAATATAAAATAATCATAAAAATCCAGGCCATGTAGGATATTCCATATATCACTGATAAGCTCCATAGATCTCAAATATATTTATATAACTTGGCTTTGCCACACATTTTAAAAAATTCATATAATTTTTTTTTTTTAAATCAATTAATATTTATATCTAGACAATTCTATTTTAAATTTAATATTCACATTTTCATGTTTCTAAATTCATATAAATATATTTCCATAAAAGTCAGCATATAAGGGTTTATACTTATAGGTGCATGAAATTCAAATATACATCTTAGAACCAGACCATGTATCTACTTTTATTTATTTTAAAATAATCATTTATTAGTCTGATTACATTGTTGGCCTGATTACAAGTAATATCATGAATAAATTTCTTAATATATTTCTAATATATATGCTCATAATTATTTTGATTTCTTTAAGAATCAATATCTAATATTTTTTTCTAATATATCTAATCTATTTTATTATAAATAACCATCTTAATATCATTTTTTGTCAAAATAATGAATCACAAAGCAACATCAGTCCAGTCTAATTACAATTTATGCTCACAATTGCATATCCTATAAAATTATAGCTCTATAGAATTGATTTGAAGTAATTTAATTCAATTGAAAAAGTTATTACACTGTTATTTAATTAGTAAGCGTAATTATATTATGTCCAAAGTGATATGAATTTGATACTTATATAATATTCCTTTCAAAGTGATCATAAATATAAACATTGGTCTGATTACAGCAATTTCTGGAGAAACTGTTAATTGTTATATAAACATATCTGACCATCCATATAGAAAGAGACAAATTTTACCAATTTTTGATTTGCACTTAGTTTTTCACACTTTTATATAAATTAAAATGTCTATTTTAAGTAAATGACAACCTCAGGCCTGTATCTCTTTCTAAAAAAAAAGTTATGAGCCTTTTATTGAAACATGTTTTAGCAAAAATATGTAAATTTTACAAAAATGTTGAAACATAATTACAGTTAATATATATACATTAATTTTTTTAGGTACAGACTAGGATTATAGTAAATGCATACAAATGTTATCCTATCTAAAAAGAGTATTCCAGTATACAATTTCTTTTTGAATGCCCATTGCATTTTTGGCATTTGTAGACTCGTTTAGAAAGTGGACTACCATTCTCCACTGTTGTGGTGGCCTCAGCATTGAGCTTGATTCATTTGTTTTGCCGATGTTTTTGTCTTTCAAAATTGCTTGGGTTTGCAAATATTATTGCAATATTATTATTTTTTTTCTTTTAGTATTGACTATGATTTTTTTAAATATTTTGAAATAATATAGTACCTATTTTTTTAACCAATAATCCATGTTCTGTATCACAAAAAATATTTAAAAAATCACTATTTTTGTAATATGACATCATTCAGGTGCCATTTTCAAGGTCAATGAGATGTCTGATAAACTTGAAACCAGTCTAGATGGCTTTGCAACCTAATATTACCTATAGTATAATATAACTATTTATTTAGTAGTCAAAATGGTTAAGCAGCACAAAAGTAAATTCTTTGAATGGTTATATCTTGAAATTGCTTTTTTCTAAATTTGTACATTTTTATATGGACAGTCACATATGTCTGTAGTACAAAAAAATATCACTCATTTTAATAATTTTGCTGAAAATTGTCTATCTAATAGTATACAAAGGTTTTACAAAACTGGAATCCTTAATTGTGTTAGAAGAGAGGGTGACATGAGGGAAAGCTAAAAATCACCATTTATTATCAGACCAATGCTAACATTTTCTAGTTATACACTATAAGCAAACACTAATTTCAACAATACTTTATGCATTCTGTTTCAATACAAAATTTTTTTCAGATATCTTTATTCAAATGTTCAAGGTGGCAAAAAGAACAATTTTCACAATAAAATACAGTTTAAATTGGAATTTTGTCAATATATGTATATATAACACCACTAAGAATAATTGTGTCCAGCTTCATTTTTACATATTTTTATAGTTTTTATTAAATATTTAGTAAAACATTTTAGACTTTAATTGTTTTGGATTATAAATGAAATAAACAGGTTTAGTATTAAACACTGATTTTCCAATATTTAGAACTTATATGTAACTTTATTTGAGTACAGTCTATTGAGAATATTGCAAGGAGTAGGACATTCCATCACCACCCTTGTGAGTGCTTCAATGTTTCGAAGCCTACAATCAAATGCTTGAGCTCCACAGTCCAGTAAACTAGTTTTACTGCACTAACAGAGATCATTCATGGTGCCCCAAAGTATCTAGTGCATTTAAAGATCAGTACCCCCAGTATGTAAGTTCAGATAATCCAAGACTTGTAGCCAGAACACTTTGTAATCAATGACTGACAGATGAAAATTTCAAGGCCTCTGTGTCTACAATCAAGCAGACTAGTCAGCTTTGGTATACTTGACCAAAATGATTGTCAAAAGCCTTCCATCCAATGAGGCCACTAGAGTGAACTCAAGAATGTCTCCATTGGGGAGTTGAAGAGTGGAGCCAAATCTTCTTTACAGATGAAACCTCTGTCCACTATCCATAGTTGCCAGCACTGCTATGTTTGTCAAGCTCCTTTGTACATGCCTTTATCTCCAGCATATTTTGTCAATAGTGCATGTCAGCTGTGGAAACTTATGTTTTGTGGTGGTTTTTCTGCTGATAGCACCAGAGTCATCCTGTAAGTCAACACCAGGCTAACTGCTCCACAGTACATCAAACTGCTTACAGAACATCTATTTCCCTTGGACATATCAATTTGTGGTTTAACATTCCAGCAAGACTGTGCTCCATCTCACATTTTTACAACATAGTGATTCCTTCAGAATGCCACATTTAAGTCACTCCCTTTGCCATCACAGAGCACTGACTTTTACTTGATAGAGAATATTAAAAATGTCCTTGAGCCTTTCCATCTGGCTACCATGCAGGAGTTGAAGTCAACAGTGCACAAAGAATGGTGGAATATCCCTGCAGATGTCATCAACAATATCATCAACTCTATGCCATTACTATACAGCTTGCAGTAGTCACACCAAATATTGATCAAACTTCCAATTTTCTCTGTTTTGAGAATTTTAAAATATTTCTTTTCAGGGCCACTACATGCTGATTCATACACTTTGAACTAAAACATATTTAGTTTAATTATAAATAAAAACTATTAAAGTTTTAAATATTTTAGTAAAAGTTTAGTATCAAAAAAATCGAGTAAAATTTAAGGTGGGTGCATTTTCTTTTGAGCAGAGTTGTATATATTGTATTTAAATTAGCCTTTGTAAGGGGTTCAGTTTGTTTCATAAATTATAATTGTTATACTTTTATATTGATTTATTTAAAATTATTTATGCTCTTTCAAATGATGTATAATATATCATATTGTATGTAATGTTGGTACCACTAATTTTGCTTTATAAAGATAAAACACTTCTGTGTTCTTTTCCATAACATTTTTAAATGACACATTGAAAAACTTCTTGCTTCATTAAAACAATGTAATAATATAGTATGTATTTTTTCAGTGTAATATGATTTGACCCCAATTTTAAGTTCATAAGAGTCTTTTATTTAGAAAATAAGTTTTAAATCATCTGTAATAAATTATTGAAACTAAAGCAAAGATATACTATATCTTACTAAATTTTATAATTTTCAGGAGTTTTATTTATTTTTTTTATTTTTAAAGTACACACATTCTTATAAAAATATATATTTTAAAGTATCTCATTTTATTTCAATTAAACAACAAAAATTCTAAAATATATTATATAGCCTGTTTGGATCACAGTAACCCTATATAAATTTACAATAAATAATATTTAAAAATTATACAAACTGTAGTTGATTTTATTAAAATAAAATATGTCTACCTTTTTTATTTCTTGATTATAATTTAAAATATTAGCATTTGAAAATAAGAAACACAAGCTTAAATTTATATAAAAAAATGTATTTAATATGTTCAAACTAAACCAACCACTGTGTGTTTAACATTAATTCTTGATTAATATTTTTTTAATTATTTTAATTGCAAACTAATATTTCAATCTCATGTTATGATATTTTATTTATGCAAAATTATTAAAATGTATTAGTTATGAATTATTGAAATTTAAGATTCTTCAATAACCTGTGTACAATGTAAACAAATTAATATTAATGGAAATATTTTCTAACATTACACTGATATGTACACATTATTTATAATGCATTTAATCTATGCTTCACTCACTAATATTTTATTAATTTCTTTACATTTCATTATATTTTGAGATAGTTCTCAAATTTGAAGTGTCAAGGACTCATTGGAATATTTAAATTATTATTTGATATAGTAAAACTTTTGCATAACTATTTACATTGATCAGTGTATCTACAAAATTGGCTTTCGTACATTCAAGTGTTGGCCTATTTTTGTGTCTGTTCTAGTAGTATTCATTGTGTTTATTTTTTTAAATAATATTTGATGTATTATTTACGTTTTACTTTTGTCTGCTCTGCAGATACGCAGAAAGCTCTTCAGTTGCTAGAGTCATACAGTGCCAGGCTCGCCCATTCAACTGAAAATACTCTTAAACTGTCTGTTGACCGCCTCATAGAAGTCCTCAAAAGTCAACTTTTCCATGCTTTACTTGGTAGGTGCTCATCATGATTACATATTTACTCTATATTAAAAAATTCTATTCCCAAACTTTATTTAAAATTCTATTATTTATTGTATTGGAATTGTTACATGTGTGTGTGAACTAGGAGTTATATTAAGTAATATTACAATAATATGAATACATTTAGTTAAGTACCTTATATTGCCCATACTTTGTATATCTCTATTAACTAGTATTGAGTATACTTCAATGCAATAAAAGTGAGTCCTTAAATGTTCATTTAAAGCAACCTAATTATTAAGATATGTTTATAAAACTAAATAAGCTAACTTACATCTGGGTTTACGATTAATTAAGAAGACTGGCTAAGACAGTGTGTATACATATACCTACTATATAAATGTCGAAAGTTTATAATATTAATATTAAATAGATATATTTACTTTAATTTTAGGCTACTTTTAATTTTGTTTCGATTAATACATTAAAATAGTTCAGCTTTTTTATTCTGATGAAGTACGGTACTGTAGATATTTAAGTAGAAATTCAATTGTAAATTATTGTGGAGGCGGGGTAGATTTTTCGAATACCACTGGTCTTTTAATGCATATTTAGCTTTTAGTGCCTTTTTAATTCAATTACAAGGAGCAAATTACACGCTCGAGAAACCTAAAATAGTTATCTTATACCTTGTCGCCAGTAATCTACACTAGTTATTGTTTTATTTAATATAAATATTGTAATTTGCGTTTATCGAGAAGATATAATAATATTCTCTTTTTATTATTAGGAGATTTAATAAAGAGAAACTATTATTTGTAATATTTGAAGTACTTAAAACATAATTTTATATTTAAAGCAATTATTCTTATGTACTATTTCATAATTTAGGTTTTAAATAATCATTATATATATTTAGTATTATATCAAACGTGCTTAAAACTTTAAAAAAATTGCAGATATACAAGAATATTACGAAGTTTCTCTAGAGGGTGAATTGAACAGCAAGAATATCACTGTTGAACTTCAAAAATTGGCAAATGAAAAGAATAAAAAGGTAACTGTTTTTTTTCTTATGTATTTTTACATTATACTAAAACAACGTATTATTTTATTAGCTTTTATGATGTGATTTTTAAATATAAATTATCTTTTTCATTACTAAATCTATTCTAGTGCCTTCAAGAATTCATTTTTTAACAAATCGACAAAACGTAACTGATAATTACCAAGCAATTTGACAAAATATGGGAAACGTTCTGTTAGTTACATAACTTATATAATGCATGTATATATATGCTTTGTCTTAAAAGTTCTCCATTTATGAATTGAGAATTTTTATATTTGTCCTTTTGTCGCTCACAGACCAATCAAGTACGGCAGCCAATGTCACTCCCTCCTGCTGTATCAGCAACTGTGGATCAACCGACAGCCCTAACAAACTCTATTGATGGCTGGGAATACGAGGAGATCAAACTGGAGCGCAAGGATACTGGCTACGGTTTCAGTATAGGCGGCGGGCATGATCTGCCATTTATAGAGGGGGACCCTGCCATCTTTGTCACCAAGGTGATTCCAGGAGGCGTGGCCTATGTCGATGGACGTCTTCGGTGAGTTTTTTCTCTAGTAGCATGGATTCTTGAATAAAATAATGTATTTTTAATCTTGAATTTAAGTTGCTAACCGAAGTTCCTGCAGCTATTATTCTTCTATGTATAGGAGTACCAATTTTTATAATTAACTTTAATACTTTGAATAAACTGGAGTATTTTCCCCTGGCAGACTTGAAGACATCATACTCAGTGTGAATGGAGCATCGGTTGAGTACGTTAGTCACAATGAGGCTGTCGACACACTCAAGAATGCCGGTGCCACTATGTCTCTGGTGAGTCTCTTATTTCATCTCCTAGAAAACCATTCACCTGAGTCTGCATAACCTGCTCAAGGAATTCGCTTGTCATCTTTCTTTAATCGTTATATATTGCTTTAAAAAATCAGAATTTATTTGTATGATTATTTCACAATTTAATGTGGAAATATTCTGCATATTAAAATAATAATATTTATACATAATATTATTTGAATTATTTGTTATCAACTGCTTTGTGTTTCTGAAAGGAGTATTTTTTCTAATGTTTATACCATTAATCTTACCACTAAATAATAAGATCAGCTCAACGATTATTTCAAGAATTTATCCAATCATTTATTATTCATGGTTATTTTATTGTTCTTGTGTTGTAAAAAATGGTTGACCCATTCTGATGACTGTAGTAATACCACCAACGTTAGTTTTGATCAGATTCTTTCGGACCAGTTATTAAATTACCGTAACGGATAACTCTATAATATTTAGAATGGAATTTGGTTTCTCCGTTTAATATTTGAATGCCGTTTGTTCTATTCAATTTTTAATGCATTTATTTATTTCATATAATTATACTCATATTAATGTAGATATGAAATATTTCGATAAAAGATATAATTTGTGATGTTACTAAGTTAGACTTATGTTTAGAAAATCTAATAATAAGAATGTTGGAAATATAATGAATAACAAGGTACAACCTATCTTTTTCTCAATTTACCTTTTCAGACTACGAATATTTTTAAATTATTCTTCGTTAAATAAATCTATCTGCTTCGTTCACAGAAAATGCCACAAAATCTTCTTATACAAAATCTTATAACACATTTATTTAAAAAATGATATTGACACTGAGATACTGCAAGATTTCAGTATCTTATTAAATGATTTTAAATCGTCAGATGGTGCTTTTAATCTGAATACTTGCAGATTATTATTCGGATACATAAAAACCTTCACTTTTTAAATTTATTTGTTGAGATAATATTTATTTGGTCTGTGTATCCCATAATTTGTATATTTTTATTTCTATATCGAACCCTTGTTTTAGTGCAATAGTATGTTTTCGATTTAAATATAGTAAATATAAGTTATAAGGTTAATTACAGCAAATTTGAAAAATATGACGATAAATATTTTTTGGCATTCGAATGTACATAATTTTCGCTGCGGTACGATTTCAAAATGGCAATATTTACTCCCTAACTTATGTAAGTTTATAGATGTTATAATGTTATCTTATTATAATATAATATATGGATGCACATTTATTTCAAAAGCAAAATAAATATGGCCAATAAAAAACCAATTAAACATGTGTTATAATGTCTGTTTGTCCGCGAAAGGTGTCTGTACAATTTCATCTTGGTATATAGGTTCTGTTTATACAATAATTGCCCGAATAACTGTTACGTGTAATGAAATGTCTCTATGCGCACAAAAAGATACCATCAGTGGTGTCGTCTCTTCCTAACTGACTTTATGACCCGTATTCCCGTATTAGACCCACAAGTGGTGTCACCATAACTCCCTACTGTAAACAGACTATATAAGTGTTTAAGCAGTTGTTTATATTATGACTCTTACATATTTGCAGTGTATTAAAGAATGTATATTTAATTTCTATGTTCCTACATATTTCTTCTGGTTATTACCTACCTTTCAACACTTATACGTAATATGCCGTTGAACGTTTTTATTTATTTCCGAGTTTATGCTTCAATTCGATATAAGAATCTTTTAGCTGTTACTATGCTCAGCGTAATCATTGCATACTATTAAGCTATTTAAGATATTACACTACATATTCATTAATAGTTTCATAATAATTTATAATGAAAAAATATTAATTATTGTAGTTTTAAAAATGATTAAATATTTTAGTAGTAGGGTAGGGGGACCGCGACTCCACCCCCCCCTGCCCCCCCTTCGCGACCAATCAGAATCGAGACAGCTCTCAGCCAATGGTACGGCTGTCAGTGTATAAAAGGAGCGCGCGCGTTCGTTTTCTTTCATTCCACTTTGCTCGGCGCTACAAGACGGTCGTATCCTCGCTCCTCTCTTGCTCCACTCGCTACTAGACGGTCGTATCCTCTCCTCAAGATGTCGAATGAGATGCTGACCCATATTTTATCTCTTTCTGCGGAAGAAATCAACGGCTCATCATACTACTGTAATTTTCTTGAAAATCACATGAAACTTGCGGAAAAATATCTTATCGAGCCACAGCATCAAC
>JAYRBW010047360.1:0-11353 GCA_036023295.1 Invenusta paracnida
GCACCGATGAAGCCGTAAGGCGAAACGTCTGCAATAGACTAATGAAGTATCTGCAGAAATTGTGTTTGTTTTTCTTAGATATTGGACTTGTCCAGTTTGAATATTTTTTCCATAATATTGATATATTTGTATCCATGTTTTTGTAAAGTAAATAAGAATTTTTATCCAAACTAAAATTCTGACTTGTTAATTCTAAGTGAATCTCTTGTAAATACTTTGCTTTCTCTTTGTAGGTACTTAAATTATGGTTATTTTATTCACAAAACCATTCCATACCCCTATTTTTCACTGTGGATATCGTTAGCCCACTCCGGTTTAAGACTTATAAAGTATCTAATTGGATTTTAAAGTTTAGTACTTTCCTCTTTGTTTTCAATACCTTATAACTCTAACATTGATTCCATCACAATAATTAAACTTACATTTGACTTTAAAAGGGTGGTTTATGATCGGATAGATACCTTCCAGCGTTCAGATCTTTGCAGTTGTTAATTGTTGTTAATTTCCGCTTGATGGGGTGGGGTGTTAACATTTTTGTCATGCATATTTAGGACTGTATCACTAGCTTCTCTGAGAACGATCAACGGGAGTGCTGAGCTTAGATACCGGAGCCTCACATGATTACCAGGGTATTCTAGAATCAGATGGTGGAAGTTTGGTGCCATGCTTTGTCGTTCCATTTTTGACAAATACGCTGTCTGGTTTGATAGTTTTGGAACAGTCTGGAGTGTCTAGTGTGTCTAGGGAAATATTGTGTCAAGACGCCATGGTGATCGAGTGTGGGTCCTAGAAGGGCAGACCTCAAAGTGGTAACACGCAATGACCTTACATTAATAAATGAATTTAAAGGATCCAAAAGCTACACATCCCTGCAACGTTGTTCATGATATCTCCAGCTATGCATCACTTACCCAGAACCCACTAAAGGATACTCAATGGTTGTATTTCAGAAGATAACTACTTGCTCGTACCTGCAGTAAAGGATGCTCCATAATGGAAACAGAATCGGTTTGGATAAGAACCTGGAGATACTCAAATTCAAAATCTTGGATATCTAGGATAGCCCTGTAATCTTTAAGACGTATAACGGTACATATGACGTACACGGAAGTAGGAGGCCACACTAAGAAGTTGTGTATGTTTCTGACCAAAAATATTATTTGGTTATGCCCCCCTGGTGACTCGACTGACGTCCCCTCTGCTCCATGCTCGATTCTGTCGACGATAGTAGATGTGGTTCCTTCCGTTTTTTGGTAATGGTCAGACAGTTTTCCCTGGAGCGAAAAAAAGTAATGCACGACCATTTGATATCAAACAATTTTGTGAAAGTGTCTTGGTAGTGAAGAATATCCCCAGTTATATATGGGAGTTATAAACTCAGTGTATAATCTCTTTAACATAATGATTAAGAAAAATCTATCCGTCAGCTCCTTGTCATCTTAAGTGCACATAAACTCCTCTCACATCGACAAACAGTATTGAAGTATTCATGAAAAACTACATGAGATATCACAGATTTCCCACTTCTACTTATCATGGGTTCTTCAGATACCATATGTCATTTTACCATTGTGTGACAGGATTAATATTTTTTATTATTTTGAATCATACCGTATTATCATTTTTCAATTTAAAAAATATTTAATTAAATTACATATAGGGGCTTATTCCTCTACCATCGATTTGCCCGACTGATGAAAGCTAATGTGCTTGAAATAACCTAGATATATATAGATATAAATACTACAAAGATCTATTATTACTAAGTCCTTTTACCATATATTTTTAATTATTTATTTACACATTATTTTTTCTTTATGATTTTGATTGTAACTTTCAATGACTTTTATGTAGAAGTGTGATCTTTCTAATAATTTTCAATAATGATATATTGCAACTGATACAACTTATCATGTTTTTTAAATTTATAATTGTTTTTTAGTCATTAAGTTATAAAGTCAGACACAAACACATTTAAGACTGCATTACAATTATATTAATATATTTTTAAGTGGCGTTTTGTATATTTAATTTTTTCACCTATTCTATATAACCCATAAGTTTGTTTCAAGATTTACTACTATAGTAAGGTGCCGTTTAAGCTAATTTTATTACATGGCCAGTTAATTCTTGTCTTACTGAGTTAGATCTGGTTATGAGAGAATTGTGACTGACAGTGGGTTTAATTTGTTCTACATAAGCTAAACTAAAGCGTTATGTAGTAGTGAATCGTCGTTCGTGATCAAGCTCTCTCTCTCTCCCCCACCGCACCCCTTCTTTTTCTCTGTTTACTTCCATACGCTCTCGTCAGTGCGCGTCATACAGCATTGGTTAGCTATAATTATTGATCGATGCGGAAATCGTTGTTTCTCTCGCTTGCCTTCAGATTCCGTCAATGCTTAGTGGAGAAGAATTTCTGTCTAGAGCGTTTGTTCAGAGGTCGTTTCAATGCTAGTTCTTTCTTTGGCTGTCTTACGTTTGCATTTATGCATCATTTTGGGGTTTAGTAAAATAATCAATTGTGCATGCATAGTTTACCTATATAAAATGCAACATTAATTTTTGATTTCCAATTAACGTGTACTAAATATGGAATTTGATGCTGATGACATATTTGTTTTTATTGATGTTAATGTGTTATAATATATACCTATCTATAAGAAAATGTTAATGGTTCATTTAACATTTCAAATAATGTTTTACGTTATTTTATACCACTGTTACTTAACTCTAAATTCCAGCTGCTTCATGCTTATTTCAATAGTTCAACCATTTGTTCGGTTATTTATCATGTTAGGTTGTTTTTATGAATTTTGTTGTGATTTAATTGCGTTTTTGTAATTGAAATTGTTTTTTAAAGTAAAATTTTCACCTTTTATTAGTTGTTATGTTTACAATTCTAACTCAACTTGCATACCTACTCTAAAAGTAAATGGTATTTTGTCATTTAATGCCTCATTGAATTTATTATCTCTCAAATATATAAAAGAATGCTACCATTTTACCAAATTGTTATTTTTTAATCATATATTATAATTTCACTATATTATAGTATGTCTACGTTTTTCGAAATAATTTACTGGTTTATTCGACCTTTTCTTTACAGACATTCCTCCGAGTCTAATCATGGAAGTCAGACTAAGGAATGCGATACACTCCCCTCCTGTACATTGGGCAATCCCTCGTCCAGTTGGTATTCCAATCCCTTCCCTCCCAGCTGCTCATAATTCTCCAGTATCGGACAGTTCTTCGTCTTCATCGGATTCTCCTTCCGCGACTCAACAGGCACACCTTCCTGAATCATGGTCCTGGCTTGACGATGGTGCACAAATCTCTCATAAAAAGCGAAAACTAGAAGCTAGCGATGAGAGTAGTAGTGCTGGATGTGGCATTGAGAGTAGACGCACTTCTCAGGTAAGAATCTCCTTTATTTCAAAAAATGTCAGTCCTCCATTTCAACTATATGACACTTGTGCTGCTTTATAATTACCTAGTAAGCTAGTTGCTGGTTACATTTCTTTGTGTGAGTCTGTTAGGGGTAGCTAGTGTTCATATTGATTTGTTGCCTGTGGTAGCTGAAAGGGGAGTAGAATGAGTATGGTTACAGTGTGAACGAAAGAACACAGTCGCTGATAAGGCGTATTTTCCTTAGCTGCCAAGGCACTATAGAAAACAGTGCTATGTATAAGTTAACCCTCTTCTTGTTTTCTGCCATACTTTCTATATTGTGACATCGCTTGCAGGTTAAGTTTATGCTTAGTATACTACTGATACTACATATTACCTGTTTTACTTTATAGAGTTAGCTCATAGTTTACTTAATTATTTTAATTAAGCCAATTGCATAATATTATGTCATTCATATTATGTTCTATAAAATACAATTGTGACTAATTAAAAGTTCGTAAGAAATAAAAAATAAGATTTTTAAGATCCAGTTTATCGCTACATAATAAGGGAAATATCTATATTTTTACCACAAATTTACATTTTTCCAATTGTTTCCTATTGTTCATATGGCCAATCTATGTATATAAAGTATAGGCTAACTCATTACATATTATTATTATAGGAAAAAATGTTACTTGTTATTTTTAATAGCCAATCTCTGTACATAATATAAAAAGTTTAACAAATATCTATAGTTTTGCTAAATAATTTAGTTGTAGTTTTATAATTGTTAAATAAATTTCCTAATTTAAAACATATTCAATTAGTGTAAATTTATTTTGATTCGCTAGGGTAATTTGTGGTTAACAGAATAATACACATTGATGTTTATTGAAAAACACTTGATTATTGCACTGTTATTTATCAATATTTGTTAAATTATTTTCTTCGATGTATGTATTTATAATATGCCGGATTGTGCCATTCTCATTTCTATAACAAAGAATGAAAAAGACCAAACTAGTAATATGTGTATACTAATAGGATAAGCTGTAACTGAATGTGTTAAGTAATTATGTATTATTATGATGTATGTAATGTATTTAATTTATATATTATAATAAGCTGTACATCTTAATATGGTTTCAGCTTGTTCTACTATGTTACATATACGTGCAACGTAGTGTTTCCTATTTGAAAACAAGTGTATCTATTTCAGGACAACTTGAGCGAGTCCTGTGCCAGCCCAACTCTGTCCTGTGGTCGGATAACTCGCCTACCCTGTGTCGATCTCGAGCTACCATCGTGGCGTGTATGCCCCCCATCATCAACTAATTCAACTTCCTCCATACCAACAGCACCTACTCTCAATACTACACCCTTGATATCTTCTACGACTTCCAGCGTGACTTCATCCTCCTCTTCTGGGCTTCTACTATTGCACGTTCATACACCAGAGTCATCGATGAATGATACAACGTCTGTACAGCCTTCCGATAAGAAACTGTTGAAACTTATGGTAAGTTGTTCCATTTTATTATTCTACATGGGGAATATTATTACCAATTTTATACATTTGCTTCAATATATTGTGAAATACTAGCTAAATATAGTCAAATTTAATTGTTGTTGTTTCTTATGTATATATATAATATTTGTGGGGTGCTATTTTACCCTTGATCCATGATATACAGCATCATGAGTCGCTTTCTGTGTCGTCGATCTTGCAGTTCGCGCCACTTCAAATGTTTTATTAGATCTGATGTTGGTTCACTACTGTGGGTCTCGAAGAATATTTAAGTAAAGGCCGTACCAACGTACTATAAAACTTATTCTTTCGCTATTTAGGGACAATTCCCTATTTAGGGAATTTCGAAAAAAAAAATGTTGGTTTTGACTATATTGTGATATTATATATATTCCAGGATAAATTAGACGATATTATGGTCATACCAAGGTACCGTTCCCAGGATTGAAGCTTATCGAGATCGTCTTATTGCGTAACTGTATTTTCCATTGATTCTACGGATCTTTAAATGAGACTATCGTTAGCTAAGAGTTTCATTGTATTGTCAACCCGATCAGGCATATCGTTGATATATGTATATATATAAGGATAGCAGAGTTCTCAATTGTTCATTGAGATACTCCAGAAGTAACATGTTGATGTGCATACTCTTCTACTATGACAACTAGCCTACAGATCTCTTAGGAAATCAGTAATTCATTTAATACTGTATCCGTTCATACCGTAATGCTCCAATTTAATGCGCAAATGACAGTGAAATACTTTGCTGAAATGTAGTAGTACTGCATATATTTATTCTTTATTGCTCAATCCATCAGCAATGTCTTGGATAGTTGAGATTAGCTGGTTTTCACTCGATCGGTGTTTTCGAAACCGATGTTGGGCATCGGACATGATATCGTTTTAATTTAGATAGGATGCTATGACATGACTGAATTATATTATGTTCAAGCATAATCGAACGTTTAAAAGTTATACTTGATAATTGCATGTTCAGTGAGATAATACCAAATTACTTACATTCATGTCTTAAATATTATAATATAATGCGAGTATTGCTTATGCTTCAAAAATGTTATCTTGTGTTAGTCATTTCGTTTTTTTTAAATCTCAAAACCTGAATTGATAGTGATACAAGTTATACAAACTATTAAAATGCTAATCACTTTTATACAGAACACGTATACAACAGTAAAACATTTCTGGTAATTCTGGGCAGTGAATTTGTTTTCAGATAGCTATCTGTATAACATAAGTATGGTGAATTTTTCTGTAGATGATGTATGGTGAATAATTTTCCTCTGTTAAGGTAGATGTTATTCAAAATTATACCACTATAAATTGAGTGTGTATAAAGAAAACGAATGTGTAACGATTTCGCTACGATTTCTTAGAAATCGAGTTAGTTAATGAGTAATTAATTTTATAGTATTCGAAGGCTGAAGATTTACATATTATTAAATATCTGTGACCAATTAGCTAAGTTATTAAATTTAGACTAAATCACTAGATTTTATTGTAGTTGTCTCCTTATATAGTTGAGTAATTTTTCTCTGTTGTATGTTGGGTGTCTGGTCTTTCTTTCGTCTTCAATGTGTATGTTTTATATAAATCCATATAATTTTTACAAATAATATATGTTATTATTCGAATTATAAGTAATGGCGCTACACTTTTTTTATAATATTTATTTACTTATACAGAGTTTCACTGTGTTCAAGATTTTAAAATATATAACCGTTTTATAGAAAGCCTAAAATAGTAAATAGTGTATTACAAAAATTTACTTAACCACCAGATAACTTTTTAGAAAATAAATAAGAACATTTAGTTGGCTTATTCACGTATCCGGAATTAGTTATAAAAGAAAGATTAATGTATTGTGGTCTTCGGATTCAAACCTTTTATTGAGTACAACTGTGAGATTAAGTGAATACTTAATGTAACAGTTGTACTGTCCACGTGCGAAATGTTGCACGTTTGAACATCTTTAATACACGTCTGTATTCGAAGACTACGACAGTTTTCTTTCTTTATGAATAATTATCACAAAACAAAATTATTAATATTAGTTTTTAAATAATTTATATGTTTATATTTGAGCTATTTATCCCATTTGGTATAATTGTAAATTGACTTTATAATTGTTGAAATAAAATAAAATAATATATTATCAACTTTTGTTGTTGTAAGCTATTTTTGTATTATTAATAACTTGATTAATACTGTTGTTAATTTAGAGTTAGTAATTGGTTAGTAGAGTGTAATATAATTTAACCATCTTTTTGTGACAGTGTATACTATTTTAAAACGTTATTCCTTATGCAAAATATTAAATATATAGTGAAAGATTCACTGAAATCTTTTTTATGTAGTTTTTTTATTTACCTTTCCATTGAATTTGTTTAGACATTTCTGTATAAGATTGTTTGCGGTTTTTGTTATATATAATTATAAAATTTGTTTTTTTTAAATCTATATAAAAAAATTCCAGAGTGTAACTGAAAGCTCCCAAAAAGAAGACACCTCAGACGAGACTTACTTATTGCACCACGGTATTGAAGAATCATTTGAGCGTGATCGTGTGTGTGGCTTTGTACTCACCGGTCAATCACAGTCCTCGCGATCTGGTCGTAGAATAGCTGAGCGTCTGGTGGTAGATGGCGGTTGGGAATATCAAGTTAACGATACGCCTGGCTTTCCTCAACGCCACTTTCCTCTATCAAATCGGGAATTAACGAGTATTGCCGAGGAGGTCAAATTAGAGGAGTTGGAAGTCTCAACAAGTCGGGAAATACTGATTGGTTCCACTTCGTCCATTAATGAGGTATCTACATAATTTATGCTGCTTTGTGGCTTAGTTTAAATACTTTTATTTAGTCTAGAATGTCAACAATTAGATTGAGGTCTTATTGATTTTCGGTATTATTGCAAATTCTCTTATGATCCTAATAATATACGCTAGTTGTGTAAAGGATATACAAAATGTTAAGAAATGTTTAGGAAAACAATTATTGTAACCACAACTTATCAAAGTACAAATATCGTAGCTCTAGCGTCGTTATAAATAGTTTCAATAAAGAGTGCTTAAATTTACTTTCTATATTTTAAAATCTTTCACGAAATACAATTTTTAACTTAATTTAATTTTTATGGAGACTGTATTGTAGTTCCTTCTAGCACTTTGATTAATATTTACTAATTGATCAATATCAATGTAAAAGATAAGTTAATATATTCTGACATTTATCCTTATATGTCTATTACAATTATTTTATATAATAAATACATATAATTCGTATGAGCTCAACGTTTTCCCTCGATGTTTTATCTGTAGACCACATAATAATATAAAGAATATATAGAATTAACTTGCTATAATGTACAATATATTTCATCGATGTAATAAGAAACGAATATATAACATTCCATGTTCTAAAGTAATTTTGTGTGTGTAAATTATGTTTTAAAGGATGTTTTTTTATAGTTAAAATATAATTTCTGTATTCAACTTGTGCACGATTAAATATTTCACGTAAGATATAACTGACAAGTTTTTTTCCCCATTAAATTAGCCTATTTATCTAAAAACAACAGTTAATAGCATAACGTGCATAGTTCAAATAATAACGATAATAATTTCTGTATATACATACATACATATATATATATGTATGTAATTATTCCATAATATAATAAATAATGTACTGAGCTAAGTTTATCAAATTTATTTCTGTAGTTTCCTTGAAACGATTGTATTTTTGCTTTTGTAAATATGCACTTGTACAAATTACTGATATACCTAACCGATTTCTCCCTCTTTCAGGTTACCTGGTAATTCAGCGTCTTCATTTGTATCTATTCAAACCATATTATAATATTAGCTGTACTTGGCCATATTATCGATCAACTGAAAATGTTGGTAATTACAACCATATTGGTTTTTAGTGAATGTGTATGTTTATCGTTTGTATATACAGTATTAAGAACTTATTTTATGTGCTTTTTGTGTGAAGTATAATTGTTTTTTATTATATTCTGTCACACATTAGTAGATTATGCGATAAACCCATTGTGAGTTTTTTGTAATTACAATTTTACGTTCTGTTTCGCATATTTTCTTGTTGTCTTACAGTCAACTTAGCTCGCACTTATCCTAATATGCTTCACAATTCATATTTTCTTTTAATTGACTTTAGTTACGTATTTTGGTTTTATTTCTCTTGCTCTTTTGACTTATTTTACGATCTGTAATATTCAGTATAATAAAACTAAAGATGATAATTTTATGTAGTCAGTTTTCCCATACTATAAAATCAATATTTATAAAACAGGACAAACCATTTGTTTTTAACATACTTCTATCCTATGTTAAGTAAAATCAGATGAGCGCAAGCCTATTATGCAGACAGAAACCATATTGTTTTATCACGTTTCCGTAAGCGGTCCATACTTTGTACAGTACATTTTATTACGCACGTGTTTCTGTTGTGTAATCATGTTATCTTGTAGAACCGCCCTATTTATGTATCACTCATATAATTGTACATTTTGTATATGATTAATTAGTAGAATGGCGACAGAGTGAATAAAAATGATATCTTCCATATTGTCTTGGCTTTACTATTCTTAATTTAGGATCGATCTTAGTTGGCATTATATATGCACATAAAACGTTAAAATACTTGATATAGCAAAAATTACTATAATTAATAGTGAATATTTAGCTAATAGAAATATTATTTAATTAAAAAAACAAATCACTTGGAAGAATACACGAATATATAATAATAGAGCCGTTTTTTCGAAATAAAACGTTTTAAATACGTTGTCCTACTTTTTTTACAGTGCCTAACAAGATATAAAGATAATCATGAAAATATTGCCGATAATGATAGCTACGACTTCCTATCTTCGATTATATTATACTGAATATATTATAGTTATCTACATTACAAACAATCAAGTTGTTAATTTGCTAATAATATCCTGCATTAGTACGACTTAAATTAAAAAGTATTTTCCGAAAAAATAGTAATTCATGAAGAAATGATGTGTTTTATACAAAGTTCTTTGTATGTTTAGGGTTTTAAAAGTAGGACTAGCCAGATAAAATACAAAAAACGTTTTATTTCTTTTCACTAGATAAACTTGTGGCTAGTATTATGTAAATAATAAATTTACTAAGTAAAAATATACAACGATCATTTTGATGCGCTTAGCAGGGTGGCCACCCATATGTGAAATTTGCGTATATACATGAATTTTTATCTAAATATAGGAATTTGTAATAAGCCTTATTAAATTTAACTAGTGATTTATATATTTAAATAACAATTTTTTTTCTAAATCGTAATTTTAAAAAGGTAATTAGTTACTACTCATAAGTAGAGATAAGTTATAATAGTATAATCTATAGAATGTTAAAAATATATAATTATAGAATATATTTAAAAAATAAAATATATCAATAAATATATTGTAAATAGTTATAGTACTTAAAAATATAAAATATGGTTTGTAAAAAATGTACATGAAAAAAATAATAAAAAATTATACGTGCGCCGGCCGGGATTCGAACCCGGGTCGCAACCGTGGGAGGGTTGCATGATACCCCTACACTACCGGCGCCCATGAATGTAACTGTGCTTAGAAGTTAATTTATATATTTTAATAAAAGTAATCATTTTAATAGTTATAATATCTAAAGCGATTATTAGTAGATTTTTATAGTATTTTAATTTGTGAATTTTGTTCCTTATTTCTTGGTAATTACACTGATACCAAAAATGAGCTTTTTAAAGCATTATAGTCTAATATAGATACTTTGTAGATACTATAGACACTCAAAGATACTATTTCCTTAGCATTAATAACATTAACCTACAGAAATGACTCAGCAAAGGCTTACATGATCATAGAGTAATGCATAGATATAAATAGCCCTCTTTCTTTCTCTCTGTAGAGAGATAAACAAATAATCGAAATCTATGGAGTAATGATTATACAAGATAAACGTGAATTATAGTCAAATCAATTAATGACTAAAGCTGAACATCTCTCAAGTTAATCGCTGACGCTTTTGTTTTGTGTGACCGCTACCACTACCGCTACCGCTTTCTATTTTGCGACCGCATCGTCTAATAGATAGGTATTTACCTCATATTTGGATTAATTTATATGATAATTATCAATATATATACCTATATTTATCCCATAGAGTAGACTCTATGATTTATCCGACGATATACGGTAGATCTCCCGTGTAATGCAATAGATTCTAAATGTGTATTATTTCAAATTTTCAAGCTCACCGGAGAATACATAAAAATCAATAGTTATTCTACAGGAGAATAAATATTGATTTTAATGTATTCTCCGCTTAAAACATTTTATTAAATGCAAATTTTAACATTATAATAAGTATATAATTAT
>JAYRBW010047371.1:0-11352 GCA_036023295.1 Invenusta paracnida
AATAGAATCAAGGGTGATGCATGGAATGATATTTGCAGTGATGAACTCAAAGCATTCTTTGGATTACTATATCTACAAGGAGTATATCGAGCCAGCAACAAAGCTGTTGATGAACTGTGGTCTACAGAGCATGGCACTATAATATTTTCCAAGGTTATGCCACTACACCATTTCAAAACGATTTGCAGAATGCTAAGGTTTGACAATCCATTCACTAGAAACACTTGTATTCAACGTGATAAACTGGCTGCTATACGTCTTCTTATTGATGGATTCAACACCAATTCAACTTGGGCATATATGCCAAATTCAAATGTAACGGTTGATGAGCAACTATATCCGTTTAGAGACAGATGTGCATACAAACAATATATTCCGAGCAAACCTGCAAAATAAGGCCAAAAGTTTTGGCTCTTATGCGATGCGGAAAATTTCTTTTGTGTAAACTGCACATGTACACTGGCAGAGATGAAAACCATAATCCTAATCATGCCCTAGGAGAGGAGGTTGTAATGTCATTGACAAGTTAATTAGTGCACTCGGGTCGCAATGTGACTACTGATAATTTTTTTAACAGCCTTCAGTTAGGACGGCGTCTTCTGGAAAATGGCATGACTTTGGTTGGCACAATACGCAATCACAGACGTGAAGTTCCACAAACATTCAGAAAGCATGAAGGAAAAGACTTGTATGATTCTGAGTTCATATTCAATGAGAGAGACAACATATGTCTCCTCAGTTACAAAGCTAAAAGAAATAAAATGGTATCGTTGTTATCTACTCTTCACAAAGATGCTTCTGTTGATGATAAATCAACGAAGAAACTTTCAGCAATAATTTCATTTTACAACGCTACAAAAGGAGGCGTCGATGCTGCTGATGAAATGGTGGCATCATATACGACAAAACTAATATCTAGACGATGGCATGTAACCGCATTTTGCAATATTTTGGATCTCTCAGGCTTGAATACTTTTGTCATCTATTCAATTTTTGACCCAGCGTGGAATAGAAATAAAAGTCATCGTCGCCGTCTTTTTATTCGAGAACTTGGTGATGCCCTGGTGAAGCCCTGGATCACTGCGAGAGAGCTACCACGGCCAGTTGTTCATAGGCAAGCCCCCAACGGGAAAAGAAGCCGATGTCAAACATGTGACTGGAGATCAGACACGAAGACCAGTGACAATTGCCGACACTGTGGTAAATTTGTCTGCAAAAGACATGCTCATATATCATGTTCTGAATGTTAGTAAGCTCTCAATTACTTTTTACTCTCTCTTTTTACAGTTATAATTTTACAGTTAATAATAGGTTGTATGTACTATGTTGTATAATTGTATATGTACTATTGAAGAATTATTCATTTTGATTATCATTATAATAAATATAAATCGTTTGGTGTACAATAAGGAGTTGCAGCGTACTTAATTACTATGAATTATTCAGTTGACCCACAAATTCAATAAAGCGAATATATTTATTTTAACCATCGGAGGGTTAATATCACAATATTTAATAAGTAAAATGAAAACTTGACAAAATCGATAAAGTACAAAAAACACAGAGTACATTGAATATTTAATAAACATAAATTAGCAAGAAAACAAAATTAGGTCATTTTTAGATTATAATACAATGTACTTTATCGATCTCTTATAAAATAACAAAACTTACACTGATTGGTGGCTACGACGCCTAAGGGAAGAGGCCTATCACCACACACAAAGTTCAGTGCCGTACCGCACGGGAGATCATTCCACTGACCCGTAGGCCTTGTGTGGATACAGCGTTCATGGTTGCCATAGTTATCTGGCTGGTTTGCTATGAATTTCCTGAAACAAAGTATCAACAGAAGCTTATTGTTCAGACTGAATGACTATATATAACGTTTATTATTGCGATTATAAAACAGTGAGAAATTGTCCAATCAGAAGTAGTTATCTAGAATTGACATGGTTATGATGAATCCCGAGATTTATTGTACGAGCATCGATTAGGTACTGTTAGACGTGACATTTTAAATGCAAAAATATGTATAAAAGTTCTGCTTCAGCTATCTTAGTTAATGAGTAATATTTACTGTAATTATTATATAATTTGTAAAGATAAATATTTATATATATTATAGGTATAAACAAAGCAATCATAACTATTATCAAATTTTGATCAGCTTAATAATCTAGTTGTTTCCTTATGGAGTCACTTGATTCTGCTCTACATTATGATTGGATGTCTCGTCTTATTACTCCGTCTACAAAGTTGCACTTACCGGACAACATTTTTATATCAGTTCAAGGCTATATAGCCAGGTCATTTTTAATCCTTGTTCATAGGTACTGTGCTTTGGTCACATCTAGCGGTAGACTGTGAAACATTTTTTAGAGTTTTCGGAAAATCTGGATATTAAACCAGTTTTTAATTATCGATCATGAGAATGAGTTTTACGTCATTTATAGGTAGGTATAGGTACTTTATTGTTCGTCTTGCAAGTAAGAAAACGTTAAACAATCAAGTCGTAGTGTAAAGTCATTTTAGTTCGTTATCTGTAGATGTCTATTTTCGGTTTTAGAAACTAAACTACACGCGTCTTTTGTTTGTGTGATTTGATTGGTAAATAATGTTCGTGTGATTTAATTGGTTAATATTGTTTGTGTAATTTGATTGGTTGATACTGTTTGTGTGATTTGATTGGCAAAAATATTGTTTGTGTGATTTGATTGGTTAATATTGTTTAAGTGAATTCCGCGCAATTCAAACATAAACAATATTAACCAATTAAATTACGCAAAAAAACAAAAATAATTAAAGGCGGGTAGAGACCTAAACTGTTAAAATCACAGATTTCTATGCATAACTATAAACGGAACACTCGTCTAAAAATGTGTAAACGGGGAAAAGCTGACATCGACCAACAGCCAATCAAAACGCTCTAATATTGCCGCTATTGAATGGGTTATGGTTGGTAAAAAGACAGGTAAATTTAATAGGAATAGATAGGAAACTTACTCTTAAACATGTTTCAATGATCTAATCACTTTAATCAAAGATATTACGATCACACAATTTTTAAAGCATTCATGATATTACATACAGGGGAGTAGCTTCCAGCAGGCAATTATGTAGACTCGTGCTTACACTTTGTCACATATAATTTAAAATTAATTAGGATTATAATGTCTAAAAACCGAATAAAAACTATATACAGGCAAAGGGGTTGAGGGTGCCCTATAATCACATTAATGCCTTTTTAATAGACCTAATTAAAATTTGTGACTTCATTGAAAATAAAATGCTCTTTTAAAGAATACTATGCATTTTTAGTGTACATAAAATATTAAAGAAAACAAATACTACTTTTAGATGCGCCTTTAACTGCTGTCTAAACTTAGAAAAAGCAAATGTGCCGATTTAGAGGCTCGTCTGCACGCCTTGCCATATGGCCCCTGGAGGTTAGGAAGTTGCCTACACTACATTTTAAGTCAAGCTACGCCCCTAACATAGCCAAATAAAAAATAATACCGTTAACACTAGAATCACGAGACATCACAAAATATATTTTTATTGTATGTTTTCTCTCTATTCCTATTAAAGTCGCCTGTCTTTTCGCGTATGTTTATACTGTTCTGACTTACGAGTGCTCCATCATGGCTAAATAATAGAAGCTGTGGCTAATACCAAATCTAGACATTTAAAAATATAGCGAAAAATGAGGCCAATAAAATAACCACCCATTGCTATTATTGATTATTATAGCTGACTGCAGCTTATTAAAATAATATGAATATTGCTTGCAAACTAACGCGAAGTCGTATTTTGAATTGTCTGTCCAGGTGTACACTTTCGCGTTTTGAATGTTGTTAAGACCGAGCCACCAGAACCCGCCTCCATTGGCAACGACCAATTCAGTGATCCATTTCTGTCGGGGAGCAGGATTGGAAGTTATTTGGGGGATGGCAGATCGGACATCAGCTCAAAGTGGTCAAGAGAAACTTCACACAAAATATTAAAAACAAATTATGTCACTCTTGAATAAATGCGTGTGTTCAAGTTTACTGAAGAAAAATAGTCAATTATAATTATCGGTCTATGACGTAAACAATACATATTTTACCTGATATTGTTTATAAATTTAGAACATGTCACCTGTCTAATAAATGATTTTATTTACGATTAAGCTATTTTATTTATTTTACTAATTTGCACTTATATTATATATGCATGTGGCCAGAAACGCATAGGTATATTGATAAATTTGTTCAAATTTGTGAATATAAAGTTAAATTATTGGAGAAAAATGTTCAAATTTTAAGATTAAAACGTATGATAATATCATGATTAAGGAACCCATATTATAAACCTAATGTATATAGATAAGATCTAAAATATCTGTTTTATTGTACATTTTATAAAGTAATAATCATTTTTGCCCGATATTTAATTCAACAAATCAAGGTACATCTCTCTTTATAATACTTACGTAAATACCTCCAGCAACTAACTCAGAGTAGTCTAAATGATCGATATATTGATTGGTACTCACATTCTGAGCATCGGTATGAACGGACACGAGATGCTGTCCTTTAGCTTTGCAGTAGCTTTCGGCAGCTTGATAGTTCAACTTCTTCTTGACAACAGTCACGCAGTTGTTGTCCTTGCAAACTTTCCCTGAAAGAAAGAGATCCACCAATAGCATTTATTTGTTTTATCTATGCAGAATTAAAGGCCTCTGATTGGTTACTTTCTAAATATAGACTTATTAAACACCATATTTCAATCTACATATTATATCATTGGTATTTATTTTACTTTCTAGACATGTATATATAGATTAATTTCTATGATCTATGTGTCAACGGATTTTACTGAGCCACATTCTAATTCTCAGTCTCGGTAACAAATAATTAATTTTGATACTTTGCGTATTTAGGAGCATTCTTTCTTAGTATCCCAGAAGTCAATGTATCTCGGTTATCCAGAAAACGATAATTGTGAAATCAAAAATACTACCAAATCCAAGCGTATCTTTTTGAAACATTACGGAGACAATAACAGCACTAATTTTGAAGGATTATAACCTTTCAAATAGCCGAGCGATATTTTTATTAAACTCTATCCGTTGCTACTGTGTAGAAGAGAAGAGAAGAGAAGAGAAGAGAAGAGAAGAGAAGAGAAGAGAAGAGAAGAGAAGAGAAGAGAAGAGAAGAGAAGAACCTCGGTGAGACATGAGTTGTGCAAAGCAATAAAATAGTTCACCACACTGGTCACACGTATGGTTATCAATGTCGGCAGAGGATAAACTAGATTTAGACAGTGGAGAGATTGGGTTAGTTGAGTGGAGTAATTGTGGCGCACTTAAATCTAAGGGTTCATCACAGGGATAGGTAATAAGTTCGTCTAGTAGTTCTGTTGGAAGCACTGGTATTTTGACAATTATGTAATTTTTGCTCACATGATTTATTAATGCAAAAATCAATGTTCTGCATTTTTGCTATAATGTGTAATTCTAACAAATAAGAATAGGTGTAATTGATTTTTGAATTAATTTCCCTTAGAATAACGGATTACTAGATATCATATGTGAACACCTGTCTGAAGACACATCCAATCCTTTTATTAGGCGAGAGCAACACATCATGTTACTAAAAATAGAGAAATATAATTGAATTATCCTCCAATGTTGACATATTCGACAAGTAGAAAATAAAAGGAAAATTCTATCTAATCCATATATTATATAAAACATTGAACATGACTGAAATTTACTGGAGATCGTATAATACAGTAGAATACGTTTTTACAATCGCTAACAGGATAGGACTATAAAGTATATTAGCCGATACGTAAATTTTTTAGAAAAATTTTCCAACTCTGTATAGAAAACGACATACATGTAACATCATATACAATATCAATAATGATAATTTTCTACATTCCTACTTTGCGTAAAAAATTAAGTTATATATCGGCCTCTGTCGATTTGTTAAATGATTGAAAGTTAAAGTGGATTTATCACAAGCATGTAGGTATATTATCATTTGTAGCTTTTATGGTCTCGAAAATAAATATTTCATAAATAATATAAGCTTTTTGAGATCTACTAATAACCAAGTTTTAAGGACTAAATTAATAAATAGCAGCATATCCAAAAACAATACTTTTTCAAATAGTATTAAGCCAAAATGTCAAAAATATTGCGCAGTGGTTATAATACAATATATTATACTTAAATAAAATTTGTATTAATTCTAACCATGCTGGGGAAGATCTGTGGCCTCCCCTCTAACATTTCTCCTACGATCTACAAATGAGGCAGCAAGCTTCTCGGACGTTTCGTAAAAAGTATGACAACTTTTAACACTATATATATAACTTCACAATCGTGGATGAACCTTTTCTAACAAAACAACAAACAAATAAATCGTATTTTATTAGTACGATATTAAACGAGCCCAAATGCTATTAAATTTTGAAAGATAAATAATTAATTAAAGCCTTATTTTTCGTTGTTAAACAACCTATTCATAGGCAAAATACATTTAAAGTGAGAAAGATTGCTTGTACAGTCAAGACATATTCTGAGCTGATGGTAAGTATAACTCAATAAATTAATAGATGGTGCAATACATATCAAGTAATGCGATGTTAATACGGTAGGTCCAAATGAGTTGGAAACAGCCAAGTCGTAATAACTAGTATTACGTAGATGTTCTATATTAAAAATAAACACAAGTGTTTGAAGGAAATTGAGAAGAATGGCTCAATGATGTAGAGCCAGTCCACATAATCAATAACGAAATTGACAGAATTACTTCGAGATGCTCAGATGTAACGGAAGCCACCAAACACCTTGCTGATTTTGACAAAACACTAAATGAGATGGGATATCAAGAAAGTCTACGAATATTACTCTCGTATTAAACGAAAGCGTAAAAACAACAATAAGCCCCAACGAGTATTCTTCTTTCATATCCCGTTTTTGGGAGACGCGGTTGACAATAAATATAAAGCCCTATTTAGAAGTCTACAGCTGCCTGTCAGAATAGTCCATCGCACCAGATCCTTGCGACAAGCCCTCAACACAAGCCCGACAACTGCCTGCAGTCTTAGAAACTGTTCGATTAGAAACAATCGGATTTGCCACAGGAGCTGCTGTGTTTATTCGGCTAAATGCAGTATTTGCAGTCATTTCTACATCGGCTCATCTATCCGGCAAATACATATCAGAGCCAGAGAACACTACAAGATCCGGACAAGCTCCATATTCATCCAAAGATCTCACGACGGTGGTGACTTCAAATTGGAGGTAATAGCTACAGACCAAAATATTATCGGACTACGGCAAAAGAGGCCTTCCTCATAAAGAAGAGAAAACTGGGAATAAATAACCAATTGGAACTAACCCAGTTTGCGGAACTCGCGTTTTAACTTATATTCTTTAGTTCCCTGTAAAATTCTATCTTAATTGTGTTAACTAGTATATACTTATGTCAATGCTGTAAAACGTGTTTTCATGCTTTTTCCGAAAATTCTCTATTTCCTCACATGTATTTTAGTTTTAAACTATTTACTTTATTCTTCTAAAAATCTTTCTAACATTTATGTTTATACGTAATACTAGTTATTACGACTTGGCTGTATACTTGATATGTATTACACCATGTATTCATTTATTGAGTTATACTTACCATCAGTTCAGAATATTTCTCGACTGTTCAAGTAATCTTTCTCACTTTAAATTTATCTTGCCTATGAATGGGTTGTTTAACAACGAAATTTAAAGCTTTAAATAAGTATTTATTTTTCAAAATTTAGAAGCATTTGGGCTCCTATATTTGTCTAACTTTTTATATAATTTAGTTTGCGTTTCACAAAAAAATTAATTATGGCATTTCATTGCAAAAATAATTTCCAACAAATTTTAATTTTTAAACTTAATTATACATATTTAAGTATCCATTTAAATGTAAAATTAATTATGTTTCACTATCTTAATTAGTAAAACTAAACTTAAGTGACCTTCTTATTTGACACAAGTGTTTATATTTATAAATACTTTCTCTGAATATTATCATAGCATATATTCCACTTATACGAAGAAGAGTATTACGTAGAAATAGACTATTTATCGAGAGAACCAACCCACTCCATCCAACCATTCCACTGTTCGGGACTTTTATCATTTTATAATACGATATAGGTGATTCAATTGATCTTTTAACAAAACAGAAGAGCTGTGTAATTTCTGTAACACTAGTATACAACGGTGGTATTATATCTTTATGCGACTGGAAAATTTGAGTGAATATGTATGCACCATATCTTGTGCCATATATGCCAGTCCAAATCTCAAAATAAGATTTCCTAGAAATTAAAATCTTTTAGAATTAAAACATGGCTTTAGTCTAGTTTCCCGAATACATTAGGTGTAATAGATGACACTCACATTAATATTATAGCACCAGCTGGCGATTGTAAGCGACAATATATTAATAGAAAAATAATCACTACATATAAATAATGTCAACTAACTGCGATTTGTTAGTGTCAGAGACTATTCTCCTTAGCATTAATGAATAGCTCTCAAGCTAATCACGGACGCTCTAATTCTTGTTCCTGTCTTGACGATACTACCACATCGTCTAATATGTGAAACACATATTTGTATGTGAAGGTAAAATTATTAAATACATTATACTCTCCAGCAAACTATCTAAAATAAACAACCGCAGCTGGTGTCTCCCTTAGATACACAACTATTTTCGTCACATGTCCTTAAAATACTAATTAAATACATGTTCTACTTTGAGATACATTTCTTTAGTTATCTTGCTTGCAAAAGAACATTTTCCAAATTGCTTCTCAAATGTTTTAACCTCATTAATGATAAGTTTCTTTTCATTCTAAAAGAAATTCAGGCGTCTCTCACTAATTATCCATAATTTTCATAGAAAATGAATTTAAATAAAAACTTGGAATTAATTAAATGGAAATTAAAAGGAAATTTAATTAAAACTTTTGTGAAGCGCATTTAAATTAATTTGTATTTAAGAGAACATTAATTGTTAGTGCAATGCGCGTCCCAGCTTTTCAAAGGAGTAAAGATCGTGCGACCAATAAGAACAATGCCCATATCATTAATGCAATAGCAGCAGATATACAAGGTGCATACCAATATTACCAAACTGACGGCATATTTTAGTTTGCTACTCTTCTCTAGCTAATATATTCAACACTTGGTTGTGTAAATCGATTCATTTATATAATCCAGATGACTCTATGCAATATTGTTAATTTCAGCGTTGTATTAAAATCCGAATTTTGAATAAATAGAAGCATAGAAACGTAGTAAATTTGAATTGAGCGTTGAATTATAAAAAATAATTTAACGCTCAATAAAATGTTTAACGTCATCGATGGATTATACATTAAACGCTCGTGAAATTATTTTTCGAATTCAATGGAAATCATCATATTAATGGATATAATGTTTAAATGTTAATACAATACCCGATAAACTAGATCAATAAATGTAATTATCACTGTATTTGCATAAAAACACAACAAAAATATAATTTCAACTCATCCACTAAAATGCTTTAATTTATCGTTCAAAAATTATTTTTTACCAGTTTAATAAAATATTTAAATACTCAAATATGTAGAATACTAATGCTAATTCCGAAAGTTCTAATAATACTCTAATGTTGTAAAAATAGAAACAAATGTCTTTATAAATCCCCCAAAATTGATATGAAGAAGTAGGTTAGTTGTGTATGAAGGTATTTATAAAGTGAATCTACAAAATCAGGCAATTATACAAGTTGAATCATAAAATGGACCACAATATACTAAAACGTAACTTTAATGCAGTATACACTTTTAGAAACGGTTTGTAACAACATATATAAAAAATTGTAGTAGTATCAAAATTTAAAATCATAAACAAACAAATAAATAAAAACACAATAAATAATCAAATTTAAAACAACATAACAGTAACATTGGTTTCAAATATATGAGGACAATTATCGCTTCGGAAACAATATAAAGAATGTCACACAGGTAATTGAATATATATATATGTACAGGTAAAAAGAAAAATATCAAAGTGTAAAAATTTGGATATTAAAAACAAAATTAAACATTTTATACAATGTTATAAACATTCAAAATCTCACTATTTTGTTTAAAAAATTCGTTGATAATATTATGGAAAGAATAATTGCAATTAGTAGGTATTTAAATGAAATACGATATACAAATGCTAAAAACAACATATTATTTGATCTAAATATTGCAAAGTAGGTCTTTAAAAACCTGATAAATGTGAAATATTTAAATTTACTATTAAAAGTGAATGTATCATAATCATAGAAAGGCCAATGTCTCAAACATCTGTATAATAAAACAATGACTATGTTCACGAAATATGAAAACTACCGTGAATATACAAATATAAATAGTTGATTTGGCAATAAATAAATTACATCGTTAAATTTTTGTGAATTCTACGGTGGATAATTCTAGTCATTAGTGAAAAAGAAAATACTCAAAGAAAACAGCATGAAGCCACATTTAATCCTGTTGTTTAATCAGAAACCTGTAAAGAAAAATATATGCAATAATTTACTCTCATTATATTTGTGACATTGCTATATTCTAACATAAAACAAGGTAAATGGCACATAGATATCACAATAATGCATTGACATAAACAAAAGAACTTATTTAATATAACCTATTTTTATTGTTATACACTTTTGATAAAATGGAGTAATTATTTCAAAATGAAATATATATGGACGTGAATAGTAGCGATAACATTCAGAAGAATTCAGCTAAAATAAGTACATGCAAGGAAGTTGACATGTGGATAACATTTGGAGTATATTGGCTGCATTGGACATGCAACTAAATGCTCTTTAAGCTAACAATATTTTAAGTTTGACACCGAGAATATACATAATTTTTAAAATAATATACGACTTTTTAATAATATACGTCATTTTTATGACTCTGTCGTTTTTTTAGATTAATGCTAAGGAGAAAAGGCCAAGCCAAGAACAAGAGCATCAGCAACTAGCTTGAGAGATGTTAGCAGCTCTAGTCATTAATGCTAAGGAATAGGCCAAGCCAAGAACAAGAGCGTCAGCAATTAGCTTGAGAGATGATAGCAGCTCTAGTCATTAATGCTAAGGAGAATAGGCCAAGCCAAGAACAAGAGCGTCAGCAAATAGCTTAAGAAATGCTAGCAGCCCTAGTCATTAATTATAATGAGAATATAGGCCAAGCTAAGAACAAGAGCGTCAGCAATTAGTTTGAGAGATGCTAACAGCTCTAGTCATTAATGCT
>JAYRBW010047382.1:0-11352 GCA_036023295.1 Invenusta paracnida
CTGGAAGCGGCCTGGTCCGGTCATCTCCTCAGGTTTTATCGGGTAATTGCCTGCCCAATCGAATCCGCACGCGTTGGACAACATCTTGGCCCAGTAGATGTCAGCTTTCAGAGGACAGGCGTGGCCTTATACAGCTCCCGTATTGTCTTGGAGATGCCGTAGTTCTCATCGTCGAGAAATGTGGCAAGTTGAGACTGCACATGGTGCTCAATCCATCGAATATTTGCGCGTAAATGGTCTCTCGGTTGACTGGGGTCTGACTCGTCACTGACTAGAGGGAAGCCAATGATTTCTTGTTTGAAGACGCATTTATTGCTTGTGAAGACCGGACTCTTGAAAAGGATAACTGACCCTGACTCGTTCGCAGTGAGATTGATCATATTGATTGTTCGGTCCGACGTCTTAATGCTGCGGTGGGGTCCTACTTGCAGTGAAGAAAGCATCACTGGTAGATGCTATGGCTCAATAATAAAATTAGCCGCAATCGTCATATTGAAATAGAGAGTGAGAGAGGAGCGAGCGAGGATACGACCGTCTAGCAACGTCAAGCAAAGTTAAATGAACGAAAACGAGCGCGCGCGTCTCTTGTATACTGTACCGGCCGTCCTATTGGATGAGGCTTACTCGATTCTGATTGGTTGAGAGGGGGGTGGTGGAGTGGAGATACACAACCCTACTACTGACCTTTTATGGTATGTAAATTATGTTTTATTTCGACACATTTATAACGTAAAATAACAATCAAACATTTAGATTAACCAGTTAATTCATTTAGCAATTAGCTAACAGTGTATAAATGAATATCAAATAAACTTTTCCTAATATCCTAAACCAAATTGTTTTTCTTGTTCTGAGTTACACGGGCATGGAAAATTACATAGAATAAATTAATCAAAGTTGTTTTTGTTAACGGGAATCTAGAAGTTAGTGATATTAGTCACTAAAGTCATCTTTAACTAACGAAATCTAGTATCCTCTTTAGTTAACACCCGTTTGGAAAAAGGTGTTATGTGCAGTTTCTTGTTTGGAAAAAGGTGCTATGTGCAGTTTATTGTTTGGAAAAAGGTGCTATATATGCAGTTTCTTGTTTGGAAAAATGTGTTATGTGCAGTTTATCGTTTAGAAAAGGTGCTATGTGCAGTTTCTTGTTGTCATTAACTAGCTACATAGGTGGAACTAGAGCTGTATTTCTTGTCACATTTTGAACCTGGTTTATTTCGATTTCAGTGTTGATTGAGAATAGTTGAGAACAGGGCTGGCGAAGAATATGTTTCTTCACTAGAATGACCACTCCACGACGCATCTGGACATTCATTGCGAAATAGAAAATCTGAGAATTTGAACAAATGTAAAAATATTTATTATTTTTTTATGCATTGCTTAAAGGGTACCTACAAAAGGCAGCATTTAAAAATATGTAATTTGTAATATGTATATGTAAAAAAACATTAGTTTACTGACAAACAAAATTCACTTTATAGCTTAATCGAATAAGGATTGTCCTTATAGAATTCGTTGTAGAATTCAAATGTGAATATAAAGCAATAAAATAGAGATTTAAATTCATCATAATCACATTATATGTTCTGATATCATCCAAAATATTATACTATTTTAGGATAGCAATTCAGATCAGCAAAATCTTCACAGATTAGGAACAGTACTTTTATTACTATAATTAACAAATTCACCATTCAAAAATAGAATTATGGATATTAAAAGAACTGAAAGATGAACTGAAAATGCATGTGGCTCTAGACTCACGCGAAAATATTTTCCTCCTCTGACTTCACTGGTTTATAAACATAACATGTTGGGTTTAGATTAGCCAATTAGACCGATTTATATGTAAATGGCGAAATAATACAATTTGTGCTCTGCCTACGTATACAACACTTCGTAAAATATTGAAGCAATTTTCGCAGGTTTCGTAGTTAGAATTAAAAATAGTTACAATCTACCTGGTCCTAATTTGATATTTCTCCTTGCTTAAATACTCTTATGAACCAAGGCTGCGTGTCTGTGCTCATGTAAACAAGAATTTTGTCGCAGATCAAAAGAAACTTTTAAAAGACTCAAGCTGGGCAGCAGTGGATGTAATTGACTTAAAAAACAAAAATAAAGTTGATATGAATAGCATTTATTAAAGTGAAACATGATTCGCTGAAGCCAACAGCATCAACAGGCAAACAGAATTTGTGAAACTATACATCTTTTAATGATAGGATTCCTGCAACTTTTTCTTCTCATATAACTTACAAATTTAATTATTTAAAACTAAATAAATTAAACTAATCATGTGATTTATAAATTTAATATTTGAAACTAAACTGCACTTATTATAAACGCATTAAAGAACATATATCTCTTAATCAACTTGCAATTTTTTAAGATTTTCATGTAACTATGTTTGTACACTTAATGATTTTTATATTTTATATACACAACTAAATCTAAACTACTGTAATGTAAACTACTTTTGTATATACTGCTAAATGTAAACTACATGTTAAAGAATATCTTCACATAAAATTTCTCAACCCTACTCTTAATTTATTTATTTTTGGCGTTTCCTTTTACGTTTTAAAACTTTGTAACTAATCTGTTCTTTTTTCTTAATAAATGTTTCGTTTCTTATATTGTATCTTATATAAATACATTAATGTGTAGTTTCACAAATTCTGTTTGCCTGATAATGTTGCTGGTGGCAGCGAAACATGTTTTGCTTTTAATAAACGTTATTCTTATATATTTATTAACTCAATTTTGATTTTGATTTTGTAAATAAATGAAGTATATTCATTCAAAGAAAATATAAAATATAAACTTTTAAAGTACATCACTGTTGATCTTAAAATTATTTATGATACATAAACATGACAACCAATTTGCATACGAAGCTTACCATCGTTTTGTATATTTTATTCGTATCTAAATTAAGTTTCTCTAAGAGTATAGCATTATCTATATAAAGATAAATACCGAAGAACACATAACTAACAATTAGAAGCCAAAACGATCAACATTCGACAAACTAGTAAATTCTACTGAAAAATGGCCAACCACCAAGTAATAAAGAGAGGATTTTCATTGCAATGAGTGGGTTATTATGAACGCATATGTATGAACAGATTCTCACAAATAATATAAAATAACGATTCTTAAGAATTTTGAGGCTGCAAATTCGATTTTAACATTTTGCAAGCATATACTCTCTGATTCCTTTATTTCTACTAGAAACATTTAGAGACAGTCTTGGACATATAAGAGTAAGTTTTTAATTAGTACTTACACAATCAATAAAAACCAAATTTTGTGAGACTAATTGATTAATTATCTGTCTGTCTTTATTTATTTCTACATATTAGATATTTTTGAGTTTGCTAAAAGCTTTTAAAATTCCTAATTCTCATGGAGAATAACTTCCTTATAAAGTAAAATTATTTATGAAACTTGTAGCAAACTTAAAACTAACATTTAGGAAACTTTAGGAAACTGAAAAGTTGTCGCATCTACAACTTTTTGTCAGATTTCAAATATTTCCTCCACTTGAAACAAACGCTGAGTCATTTCTACCTCACCAGTAAAACTTTTCTCGATAAAACGTCAATATTAGTCAATAAACCGTCAAAAATATTAAAGATTAAGAAATTTAATTCATCAGAAAACAAAAATAAATATATACATAATTAGTAAAATTTTGTAAACATGCACGTTAATATTATGTTGAAAATAAAAATGACTTTTAATGTAGTCATGTTGATATATTAGCGGTCATATTAGGCCTGTTAGTTAATATATATAAAACATTAATGGCGAGCAGTCGGTATTATGAAAAATGAAAAAGCATTTACTTATGGTTAAATAAAAAAGTTAAAAAATAAAAAATAAATTTTTAAAAGATTTTTGTTTAAATTTATGTTTATTGGGACACAACTAATTTATATATAAAATTATAAAAAAACATACAAGAAGTCCATCAAAACAAAAGCAAGGAGTATAGAAAGCCATACAATGATTGCATGATTTTATAAAAGATATATCATTTTTATAAAGACTTTCATGAATCAAAACTTGCATTTGCCTTGGAAAGATTTCAAATCTACTTCAAAATATGTCAAACTAAATGGATAAGGTAGCTTATGATAAAAAAAATTATTTTCCAACTATTTTGTTATTGAATAGGTCTTATGTATAATTCAAATTAATTAAACAGTTCACATTTTCATTTCAATTTTTCAAGTTGACATTATTTTGATGTCTTTCAAAGAAAATTTCCAATGACTCTTTAATATTTTAAAGTAATTTTAATCTTTTAAATATTTTGATTCACTATGGAAGATAATTCCAACATTTTTATTAAAATCGATTTCTTTGGAAGTTAAACATTAAACATTATTCTTGATTTATAATATGTTTTTAATATATATTTAATTTTGATTAATAAAGCAAATATTTAAATTGTTATAATAGTATTTTTTAATGCGAAAATATTATAATTCAATAATGTTACATGATACATATATTAGGAAATATATTATTTAAGCAATGAAAAGGATTTCGCAAAAAAGAACTCACTGGGTTCATTGTAAAACTCAAATAGAAACTGAGATCTGACCAAAGGGCAAAAATCATATCATCCGTGACAATTTTAGAAGCTATATGCGGAACAACAGTGACAAAGAATATGATACTGCAGACGAACATCGCTCCAGACCGGCGCGAACGTTGAAGAATCTCTTTACGATTTTCTGCCGGTGCCAACAAGAGACGCATAAAAATTAGGCTATATGCAAGCATTGAGATGAAGAGAGGAGTAAACGCCCCAAGGAGGTAATATGCAGTATAAGCCTGGTGATCAAGGGGGAAGTCGTCGCATCGTCCTTTTTCTTCGTTCATTTCAAAGTCAACCCAAGTGCCGAGTCCTGCATAATCTATGGAAATAGCAAATAAAAGATCTCCCAACAAAAGCATAGCGGCAAACCTGTTAGTGAAATGCTTTCGATAAAATACAGGTTTATATACCGCCAAGAAACGATTGCAAGCGACTAACATCTGCCCATTAATTGAGACTGCGCAGAACAAAATCCTACTTCCGCTTTCCCAAATACAAAATGCCTTGTTCGATCCCAAAAGAGTATTTCTATAGAATCGAAAGTAGATCTGAATAGCCTCGAAAGGAGTATGAAAAATGTTGAGAGCAAAATCAGCGACTGCCACACCTGCGAGGAGGATATAGTTGGGTTTGTGGAAGTCTTTCACGACGGTCAATATCACAATTGAGAGAGCATTTCCCAGAGAGCCAATTATGTTGAACATGAGGCATACTGACGTCCATACCAGGATGTGAGAGGAGAAATTCGCGCTCTGGGTTGAATTTTCTGCAACAGTTGTAGTGTTATTCATCTTTCAAATAGAAAGATTTCAATAAATAAAGTGTGAAACCTGTAGATAGAGTGATCCCCAATAAATTGTAATCTTTGTAAATTAAAAAAAGGGGGAATCTATATATATGTTATTATGTCTGTATTTCTTTTACATTGATTCAACGAAATTTTACAAAATCAAATAATAAAAATATCGCAGTGGTTGACATCTTCCTCCAATTATATCAGTTTTTAATATAGTGCGTTTTGTATTCTATATTTGACATGTTATATATATCTTTATTGCCAGCAATGTATTAAGGCAAACCTTTTAATGTGCATATATCTATTGCTGTTCTACATAGCATGATTTCATATTACGGAAATAATAAGTAAGTATATCCTTCAAATAATAATTAATCTGAACAGCAAAGTTTAACTCTATATTTAACATATTTTAGTCTTATTTCGAGACATCAATTCTATAACTTTGTGAAACGAGACTTTTTCAAATTACAAGTATCGTTCCAAAATCAAATAGTATGTTGCTGTTCAGTGTATAATTCTACAAAGATATATCATTATAGTTTTTAAGCAATACTATAATGACCATTCAAAGCGATGTCAGATTTAACATTTAAACAATCATAATTCTTAAATGCTTGACTATGTGACTTGGGATAGAGTTATTTATTGATATCTTTAACCACAAGAAAGTGTAATGGTGCTCTTTAACCCCCTAAATATCGGGAAGGAGGGCTTTAAGTGAGTGCCTAGTGACGTGATTTATAAATTATAAATGGAGCAGTGTAAGCTTTCATGACTTTTCATAAAAACAAGATTTATCAACTTTTACCGTTAAATACACCGTATTAAAATAGATTGTTACGTTATCACACCCTAAAAATCATTGTAAAAATGAACAAAACATAATTTTTATATAAAGTATGCATATCTCGTTCAAAATCGTTAAAATTCTAATACGTGCATTGATAAATGTTATGTACAAGAAAAATAAGTTTTATTGCTGAAAAATGAATACAAATATGTTTTTTCCAAATATATTAAAAACATACCTTTTCTTTATTTTTCATAAAATAATATTTCAGACCGTTATTACCATGTATTATTCAAGGCTTGAAAATGTATGTAACAATGGGGCCTAATGAGCCCGCCCTGGGCGCTTCCCCAGAGATATGGAAGCGCAAAATACCCGGCAAGGTTACGGTTACATATTTCGCAATTATTTAGAGGGATTTTATCATTTTCAAAAGGTTTTGTTTGATAGTGTAGAATGCTAACTTGTGAATTAAAAGAATCTATTTATATACATTGTCAATATCTACCATTGTGTTTTGAAACATACATATATTTCTATGGATTTTTGTACGTTTATTGGAATATTATTTGCAAGTAATTAATATTAAAGATATTTTTTATTTCTGTGTACAATTTTTGTATTTCGTTGAATCTGTTTAAATATTTTGTGAAATGTGTATGTTTTACACAATTTTTGTATTTCTTTGAAAGTTTCTCTTAAACAATTTTGAAGAATATAGAACGTTTCGAAATACTGGTTACTTATCACAAATGATTTTTTGACGCTTAAAAGTATACGATAATACGATGTACTTGCTTGCGGGTAGTCATAAGGATGATGATAGTCAGAATTTAGAGAAACATAAGATAACAATTAGTGCTGTACCAAACGTTTCAGTGTTTATATTTTATATTTGTACTGAAATAAACATAAAAAGACAGTACGTGTCTTACCCTACAGTATTTTTCGTAAGAAGTTGTATTTGCCAGAAGTAGACATGGTTTATGTTTATAAAATGCATTTTATGAATCCTGTTTTCTACACATATATAGAAAATGGAAATTTCATGCGAACTCAAATGTCACTCCAAACTTCATCTATAATATGTATCTATCCGAAAAACGTATTTGTAAAATTAGACATGTAACATTAATTATTTTAATATACGGTAATTATATGTAATTTATTGTGGTAATATTTATTGTTACTTAAAATTTGACTCAAAATATGGAATTGTTTACAGAGGTATAAATGGTATGTTTTAATTTTATTCACTTTTTAATTACTTCCAAATATCACAAAGTTATATTTTACAATTTTCCTCAAATTTTCATCCTTTAAATTTTTATTGTATTTAACTGCAAATTGAAGATTTTTTACAGAAATTCGTCAACGTGTATACTAATAAAAAGTATTAATTGTAAGTAGTAATTTTAAATAATATTGTCATTGAAATGAGCACAATTTCTGATTTGTTTATAAACTTTTCAGTATTAATATTTGGAATTCATTCTTGTAATTTGTTGACTAAATTTCTGTATTATTATCTGGGTATAGTTATTTATTAAAATTGACTATTTTCTCTGTCTTCCAATCATCGCCTAATGCGTAATCCATGTCCATGTAGATTGACAACTTCAATTTTTAATTTAAAATTGTTTATTCAAATTTACTGCCGTATTTTGATTAATCTGTTTTAATTCTTATTCTAATAGTATATAAATTCCTTACTTTAGGCAATCGGGAATATATCTTTAGACAATTTAATAATTATGCAAACAAAGTCCACCTTGAATAATTTGATCCAAAATTTATCTATTTCTAATTCCGATATATAAATTGTAGTGTATTATATTATTCTGGAAAAAATAACAAAATAATTAATACATATGCTTTCTATGATAGGACAAAATATTTATATTATTCTAAAAAAGATTATGTCCGATTTCTATGGCTGTAATACACCAAACTAGGATTAGCTTTAATATCAGGGGCCTGGGAAGCTTTTATGAACTGGAGGGGCCCACATTGAAAGGGGCGCCTTCCTTTGGTGTACCCCCACAAATAAATGTTGTGTTATACGTTTCTTTTAAGTATAGTTGTACATATATTGAAGACATTTACAGGTATGTATATATTTTGATATATTAGATAACCCCCTGCACCCTGTGTTCAGAACTGAATTTAAAAGTTATTATTATTATTATATTTATTGAATAGAGAATATATGGGTGGTAATACCTACCTACATAATAGATTCTATATAGAAATGGGAATACCAGAGGCTGACTTATAGTGAGATAGTATCCAGAAATAAAATAGTTTAGATATAAGGTAGGATAAAACTGTATACACATGCAGTATAGAATATATGTATACATAGATAGGTTTTGGTAAGTTTAATTTACTTACATTATATACATTTAGGCATATGTTATAAGAGTTGTAGGTATAAAAAAGAAATATAAGGCTTTAAAACATGTAAATATAGCAATTATTGATAGAGAAACTGTAGAAAATTACATAAATAATTTGTAAAATTTAAATAGTTCAAGCTACACACAAAAATCTACTGAATGTTCAAGTTCAAAATAAAGATTCTAAAATCCGAACAAAATTGTTTTAATAGGATGATCCCTACAGAATTCTGTGATCACTTTTTTTGGATCAAGTTGGTTTGCACAGTTTGAATAGATGTGCAGGCCCGTAGCCAGGATTTCTCCAGGGTCATGCGCACTGTACAACTTTAAGAATTTACATTATCATACATAATCAAAAACAAAGAGAAGTCAAAAAGAATTGCATTTCAGAGTTTACTTTACCTACTACAAATTTAATCATTAATTGTGCTGCAGATTGAGCTGTGGATTTTGTGGTGGATTTATTAGATTTGAAGAACCCTAAAAAGTTCATACAATTATAAAACAGTAGGTATATTATATTTAAAATATGAGCATAAAATTTTTCACTGGAACTCAGCATTATCTCATCTCAGTCATATAGAATAATGCATTATACATTAATAAACAGTCATATTTTTTATTAGAAAATTGAGATCTAATACCTAACTGTAAAAGGAGTGTGCGAAGAATCAGTTATTTAATTTTAATACGCAAGATAGAACCAGAGTTCAATGCAATATGGTTTGTATTATTGTTCATTAAAGGTACAATTTATCTAATATTTTTTACTAAATTAGAAAAAAGCTGAACATTTTTATTTTCCTATATTTTTCAATTAAGATCAGTTTTATATATGTGATCTTGGCAAATATTTATTTCAATGATACGGACAGACAGTCTCATCTAATATAGGTATTAAACTTTTTTTAAACAAAACAATATAGGTATTTGTTTTTTAGCTAAAGATAACCTATATACCTACCTATGTATAATTAAACTCATATTATTAAATTTGGTGCAATTTTGGAGATAACTTAAATATGACTGTTCAATAACATGAAATAGAAATAAATGTATTAAATGTTTCTGCTAATTTTTGTACATATTGACGATGTATCATGCATAGAAATGGATTAACTATGTTTTATAATTATTTATTAGCAGAAGTTATTGATTCAAATGAGGCAAACTTGCAAATACGTTAAATAGCTTTCATCACTCAGACATTTTGATTGGCTGATTTTTTGGAATTTCCAGAAAACATTCGTCGCTTATGTCATATAGGAATATAAAGAAATACTATAATGTCTGTAGTAACAGTTTGTCTTGTAACAGTGTATATACGCAATCTCGTACTAATAAATTGTAAGTGTTTTCATAATACTTTTGTTATATGTAATGCTGTAGACAATAATATATAATATTTAGGTATATTTATATATCTTCTCATTATTTATAATACCATTTTAAAATATATTGATATAATTAAGAAAAGTAGAAATATAAAGTGATGGCTACACAGGTATTACTAATACACATTGAAATTAATTATACTAGCAGTACAGGGAGATCTGGACAACGCGCTGTTTCGACCTGGTTTGGTCTCTTCAGCAGCCCACACTCTTCCTAATGTTGTAAACAGCAGCAAATCACCAATTTATTGCCAATATTGCATTTCCTTTTAAATAATTCCCGCTTATTCTATTTTTCTTCATATACCTATATGTAGATTGTATTTAGATAGATTGATTTAAATATAGAGAGATAAATTTATAGATAAATTACATATAATATAAATTCAGAACTGGAAATGTATTCTAAAATTGAATAAATTTTCTTCAAATAAGATTTTATTTATTGTTTATTTATTTATTCAAATGACAAATAAACAACAAACAATACGACTAAGAAGATAAGCTTAGATAACCATGACTAAATATTTCATTAACGTAACTGAAGAATATGAGTTGCCAAAATGTAATATGAACATTTGTTTATAAGTAAATTGAATGCATTACATTGCTGTTTTTTTCTTGACATCCTAAACAATATTTTCGTCCATTTTATTATTCATAAAACATTTATTCTATATATTTCAAGGTTTAAAGTTTTTGAAACAGAAATTATTATTAGTGCAAATAAAATGAATAAAAACATGAATAAATAATTAATTAATTTTATAAAGTAGGTATCTTTATGAACATGTCATATATAAGTTAAGTCTAAGGTACTTTTCTGTTATCGCCACCCCCTTTTTTTCATTCAATAACAATGTAAAATGATATTTTATAATTTCCAAATGTATAAATGCAGTAATAAACATGATATGATATTTTCCCGCAATAATTTCAAGCAAAAGTGTGCGCTATATTTATTTCAAATTAAAAAAAACAAGATTTGAAATAACTTGACATTCGTCTCTTACGCTCGGTTTGCTACGTTTAATTAATACATATAAAAACGAAGAAATAATCGATATTTTAAATCTCTGTGTCGTGTATTACTTGCTTCGAGCAACTTTAGTTGTAAATATATAAATTCCACTACATTTGGAAATTATAAAATATCATTTTACATAAATAAGGGGGGAGGGCGATAACTGACAAGTACCTACAATTGTAATTTACATAAAAATATGTTTATACGATATACACCCCCGCTAGCTATAAACGCCGCCCCATAACATGTAACACTATCAACTATTTACTTAAATGCAATTATTTTCGTTATTATTTACACTCTCAAAATATGACTATATGTGTCT
>JAYRBW010047393.1:0-11351 GCA_036023295.1 Invenusta paracnida
TATATCATCTTGAAGAGGAGAAAAAGACGATTCTAGTAATCCCATGCGGAACAATGCGGATAAACTAAAACCTAAAAATTCATTTAAAATAAAATTTCATTCGAGTACAACTTTCAAAAAAAAAAAAAAAAGTCTTAATAATACTTTTCCGCATCAATCCCAAGATGTCCTTAATTCCTATTCCAAAAATCAACTTGTTTTAATGAATTATAATGGCTTTAATATCCTTTCAAAAAGTTAACCTTTCCGATCACACAGTGTTGTTTTTCGTTTTACACTTTTCTTATGCCGACTTTGGCTGACGACTATTACGTAAGTACAAAACATTCTGAAAAGTCATGAATACCGAAAAAAACAGCTTTTGCTGGTGAATTCAGTGATATGTTCAGAAATTTGTATAAACATATAAATGTTCATGTAATTAGTGATTTAAAAATGCTCCAAAATGTTCAAATTGCGATTTTTATCGTTTTGTCGGCACTTTTTTTTCTCACTGAAGTCACTAACGAGTAAAAATAAACAAAAACATCAAATTTATTTATCTCATATGTTTAGATAGCAATATGTGCGTGCAGATTTATAGATTATTTTTTGTTTTAAAATATAATCAACTAATGCAATGTTAGGAAAATTATAATTAAACATGAGAGTGTTATTTTAATTAATTGATAAATAAGAGCTCATAATTGGTACTAAAATATGAAATAACATTTTATTAATATTTGTAGTTTTTGGCATGTTTGTAGTGTTTATATATTACATATGTTATAAATTAGTTAATATTATATCCACACTTTATATGTATTTCATATTTAAAAATCAAAGATAATTTTATTCAACAAATATATAATGATTAAGATAAATGTATTCTATCTAGAACTATTTCATATAATTTTAAACACATATTTATTTACTATATAAACAATTACAAAACTTAGTTACCTTTAATTGTTCATTTAATTTAAATATTAACCAGCAAATATTACAATATTAAATTGCTTTGTAAGCTACTATTTATAATTATTTACAATGATTTATGGAAGTCATATGGCCATTTTTAACTGAGCTTTAATTAAAATAGACACAAAAATGAAATTTGATATCATTTATTTTAAAATGCATACAATTAAATAAAACAATTTCTACAATAAAATGTTATGTATATATTTATATTTTAAGTAAAAATAAAAATAAAAATTCAATTCAATTTCATTAAAGTATGGTATATATTTGACCTTTCTTTTCAACGGGATACAAGGGATAAGTTACAACACGATAAGCATCAATATATAGATGAACAATATGTACAGGATAACACAATCATATCCGAGACACAAAATTAATTAAATAATGAGCAGATAAGGAAATAATGATCAATAATGAGACAGCTTAAACAATACCGAAGGCGATAAATTAATGCATAAAACCAACATTAAAATAGTCGAAATACAAGAATATTAATAGCTATGAAAACTAAACAGATCAAATAATTGATTAAAATGGGAGTTTAAGAGAATAGTCAAAGTCTGATGAAATACAAAGAACAGGTTTAAAGCAATAGATAAATAGATTTTCTGAAATAGTCAATATTATGGTTAGAATTATGGGCAATCACCTTAAAATTAGAGAAAGCATCAGTTTTGTTAATAGAGCTGCAGACACATACATGACGGGTAATAGAGCTATTGGGGAACCGTTTACAATCAGAATTACTATTAATTTATCGCCGTCGGTAATTGTTTAAGCTGTCTCATTATTGATCATATTCCCTTATCTGCTCATTATCCAATCAATTTTGTGTCTCGGGTACGATTGCGTAATCCTGTACTTGTTCATCTATATATTGATGCTTATCGTGTTGTAACTTATCCATTGTATCCCGTTGAAAAGAAAGGTCGAATATATATCGTGCTTTAATGAAATTGAATTTTTCATTTTATTTTTACTTAAAGTCATCCCGCAGTTCAACTTATTTAATATACTTATATATATATTCATTTATTATAATATGTATTGTATCTATATATTTACTTGTTACAGTCTCTCACTTATTTATATTTCAGTCTGCAACGGATAATTCTCAGTTCTGGATACCAAATGGTTCCAATTCACAATGTCATAATGGTCGGTACCAGTGGCGTCGGGAAAAGCGCTCTCAATCTTCAAGTTATATACGATGTAATGAGTTCCATTTACCTGCATATCTTAACCTTCGATTTCAAAAGACAATTGCGGTACCATTTAAAGAAGCGTGCTTGGCCATGGACCCTATATATCGAATATCAATGTATTTATCAAGTTTAAATCCTAGATGCGTGTTTCAATTTTGGTCAGAATGGTCGTAAATCAAATTTATTTGGCTGTATATTGTGCAAGTAGAGTTACAGTTGATTGACTAGTTACGACCTTTGATATTATTGTGGGTAATTAGTTTGAGATGTTCATTCATTTAACACGAATATTCATACATTTGACAATAGTTTAAAAATAAAAAATGTACCATTTTAATTATTTAACGTGTAAACATATAAAAGTGGATATGGAGTTTATTTCAGTGAATACATATAGAGGGCTAAATTCCGGTATATTATTTAAAGTATACTTTATACAACTTTTTGTTAAAGCTATGAGCCATATTTTTTGGGTTAACATTTTGATGAAACAATTAACGGTATTTTTCAAGCTTATACACTGCTGGTTTTCGAGTGTATGATAAGCCTAACTATTATGATGTCTATCCCATGGAAAAATAGTTATGGTGACGACAGGCTTATGATGGCTGACGCATGTGATTTTAACACAATAACAAAGAAATCGCATTGGAATATAATCAGAAATATACAATGCCACTTGCTTCTAGATTGTTTTAGAATTATTTATTTTTTGTAAAATGTTCACACTGTTTAATTGGATAATATTTTTATATGAATATGAATATATTATAGCTATATTATTTCTGAAATCTATACACAATAAACTATAATATGCAGATCTACTAATAAGTGATGCAAGATACACACCCTACAAGGTTGTAGATTCGACAGGCATTCTCGTCAAAACGAATATTGTCGAAGTTCTGTTAAATCGAGTCACACAATCTTATTTAAAATGAAAGCATGTACGTAGGTATGTACTCATGTAAGATGCAACCATTAATACAGCCTATTCATCTAATAAACAACTATAGCACTAGATGTAATCGTTCTTATCAACAACTTATACTCAAATGGTTTATTATTATAGTCAACAGGATAAGGTCCAGTTCAGATAGATATTTATAATTTTCTATTGAATTAATCATTTATGTATCCTATAAACTGAAGAAATGAATCAGGATGTACATAGAACTTCAATCTTAACTATTTTCCTTGCAAATCTTGTACATTAGCGATTGTTGTCAACGTGTATCATTCCATTGTAAAACTGATAAAACGCATTAAAAATCGCTTTCTGCAACATCTTCTATTGCAATGAAATAATTATAACCCCAGACAAGACAAGAGCAGAATTTGGTGGCTGAAAACCATATTTTGTGTATCTCATTTTCACTGTGTCATACTACTGTTATCGTAAATAAGTAAGACTATAAACAAGTTATCGAATGAATTTAATAATTAATTATATGGACATACTTCCGTTGAATATGCAATAACCTATTAACTTGTAATAAGCATCTGCTTGATATACCAGTAGAAAATTATATAAATATGTTTATTTCATGTAGGCATACATTTTTTGGAGGGACAATCTCATATTATAATTTAATAATATAAATAAATACGGGTATGATTATGTTTCCAATTTCGAAACAATTACTTATTGAAAATAGTGCTAATTGTGACAAGAAATAAGATTTAGACTTAATTTATGAAAGGAAAAATGGCATAGAAAAATAGAAATACATTGAAAAAATTGTTACATATAGTTCTATATTGGTTATATTTGAAAAATGTAAACAATCTAATAAATATTTATATTAGGTCATCGATGCAACTATAGTTAGTTATATAAAACATTCCAAACATTTGTAAAATCTGTATGAAAGTTAGTCAAACTGAACTAACTGTATAAGAACCCAGTAAATGTTAATGTATGTTCATTTATTATAGTTACCACTGACATGAAAATAAAAAATCATTAAAGCGATACAAATTGCTTATTTCTTCTGTAAGCAGTTCGTTTGACTGTCGTGTCCAAATATCGATTGCTAATCAATCAATAAATAGTTTTGAAATTACTTCATTTGCCTTAATACATTATTGTTTGTACTTTGGAATTCTCTAGCAAATGTCACTGTTATGATCTTGATAATAGTTTGGTTAATACGCTTGATTAAAAAAATAACTTTTTAGCATATTCTCTATAATACAGATGTAGATAGGATTTCTATAGATTATTTATTGTCTGTTAAATTAATACTCCTCTACCCGATGGCTTGGTGTATCAGCCATAACAAATATACACTGTATGTTGTGCTTTTTTGAAAATAGTCATTCAATAATATGATTTATAATATTTGAAAAAGTATTCTATTTGGATAGTGACTATTACATCAACTAGACTTGCAGCTATCATGTTTAAGCATACCTTTAAATGAAATGGAGTTATATATGTTCCTTAATAGTACATTGATAATTGATATTACCTTTTTCGCTATCTTAAATTGTTATCTTGAAATCATATGTAAGTAATATAATTTGTTGTTATAAATATAGGTACGTAGTTTATTCTTATACCGTTAAAAATATATTTTTGAAATTGTCCACCAACCCATTCTGCAAGTCTAATATCATCAATAGGTAACCTTTGTTGTATTGCCAAATTATGCAATATACCAATAGCCATAATTACCTTAGCACTTTTTCTGGTGAAGACATCAATTTCCCTCCTGACTGATCAAGGCATTGGAACCGTACTTTCATAATCTCAATGCATCTCTCAACGGTGCATCTCACATGTTTGAGTGCACGGTTATATCTCATTTGAGGACGAGTTGTGGGATTTGGAAGTGGTGTCAAGAGCAATGGTTTGGAGAGGGTACCCACTATCTCCCAGTTACCACCCTCCATCAACATATCTATTTGTAAAATAATCATGAACAATGCACTGTTCCAAATAAATGAATCATGTGTTGAGCATGGCCAGTTCACAACAATATTTAAAATTTGACACTCATGAACACAAATCACTTGACAGTTGGAATGATTATTTTTTCGATTAACAAATTGTCACTCACGTTCACCATTTGGTGCGATAATATTGATGTGAGAGCCATCTATTACCCCCTAGTGTATTTGGGAAACATTTGAGATTAAAGCAATGTTTTAATTGAATATGACTTTGATGAGGAGGAAATTTTATTTTTCAGTTAGGACTTGCACATATATGGCACTCAACACACTGTGTACACATCTACTAACAGAAGATTTGAATAATCCATGTAAATTCACTTTTGGTGCAAAAAAGGTTCCCGTAGCAAAGAACCCTAATGCAACACATAGCTGTAAGGTCCCAGAAATCCAATAACTTCTCGTTGTTTTTGGTTCAATTTGATCGCATATATCATTATAGACAATGAAAAAACTTTGGCAATTGAGTCTAAACCTGTCAAGAAATTCACTGTCATTATAATTATCCAAGGGATTGATTCTATCTCGGAATATCCTTTCTCGACGAAAGGTTTTTTTCTTAAAAGAGCATTATAAGCCATATAGAAGAGAATTAAAATTAGATGGACTTAATTTAAATTTACATTTAAATTTACGCATTTAAATACAATAATGAAACGCTATATTAATTGTATATTAAAATGCACACTTAAATGAAAACTTCAATTAAAAATTATTAGCGAGAAATTAAATTTTCATTTAAATATATCACTTAATTTTCTTTTGTGAAACACAACTCATATTAAATTAAAATTTAAGTTCATTTTTCACAAATTGGATAGTGCAACGCGCCCCAGGCCATTATTCGTGAAGATCCAGGAAGGGTTGGTTTCCGAGGAGATTGCAAGAGACAGCAGCATGAGCTAGACAAGAAAGGAAATATGGGATAGCACGCAGAAACCAATTACAGAGCTGCGATGAACCCCCTCAACACGCTTCTCGAAGTAGACGCGGAGGTCTACACGGATGTCTCTGCGATCGAAGGAACCAAAGCCTGAGGCGTTGGCTTCGCCGTGTACTGGGAGGGAGGCGACACCCGCACGGACAGCATCTCCACTGGACACCACTGTTCCAGCTCCAGGGCCGAGCTCGCTGCGCTTCATAGAGGCACAGAAATAATCCTCGAAGAAGCGGCCGCCAGAGAAATCGGGTGCGTCCGTTTTCTCACAGATTCCAAATCGTGCGTCGACAGGCTTAACAGTGGCCCAGACAAAGACAGAGACAACCTTCTCCTCCACACGTTCGCCAACTTTATCAGCCTTAGCAACGCAGGTATTCAGAGCGAGGTCCAATGGATACCCAGCCACTGCGGGATCGACGGTAACGAGACAGCTGAAGAACTGGCCAGAAAAGGAGATACCAAGGACCAGGTAGATACCCCCATCGACCTCCAAACTGCCTGTGCCAGCGTCCAGCGCTACATACGACGAAGACGGAAAGAAGAACGAAGAGACTCATGGCACCTAGCCGCAGTGAAGGGCCAGGGAGCAGCTGGGTACCACCCTGCATCCTTGATAGAACAAGTGTCAATACAATGTCGCAACTTCGCACAAGCAGGTCCCCCCTCTGCGCCAACTACCTGGCACGCATCGGATGAGTACCTAAGCGGTAAGAAGTCCACTGTAGATTGTACGCTACAACCTCCCTGCCTTAAAACCAGAGCGTAGTGCGAAGGTTGAAAACGCAGGAGTACAAAGACAGTTAGAAAGAAACGTAGATCGAAAAAAATACTCCAATATTGCAGATTTCCCGAAATGCATAGAATATCTGAATAAAACTTATGTAGTAAAATATTACAAGAAAAAGTTGTATGATATTGTAAACTGAAAGTACTGAACGTGTACTAAATGGTAAAATCTCTCTCTTCCCTGGCTGAATCTCAAAAATTCTTTCAATTTTATCAAATTATTTTATAACAATTCTTAAACTATGAAATTATTCTCAGAATCCCCATTGAGCAATGAAACCATCTTGTTAACCAGAATTCAGTGATGTCTCAGTGTATCGTTTCATAATTGTAAAACTGATATCCTGAATTTTGCAGTATGTTTGCATGGTGGTTAATGATTTCACAAATATAGATATATTTTTCTTGATTGATTATTATAAATTTGAAAGGATAACCGTAATCAAGTGTCAAATTGAATTAGTAAAAACCTTTATAATATTTCTATATACATTATGATGCTTATGAAGTTTATCTGCATAATCCTTATCTGATGGTATGTATATGATTCTCTGCATACATTGCAGTCACGCTTGCTGGGGTAAATCTCAGCTACGTATCCTTAGGTGGCAACTATACGTCTCAGATACGTGCACAATGTCCGCTTTTTTGTCCACAAAGTACAAACGGGTACTTTTTCTACGTATAAATATACAACTAGTCTTGATATACTTATTTTATTACCAATTTAATATACATATTATGTAGCTATGTAATTCACTAATTCAAGCAGTTGTATACATTAATTATATACATGTTAGCTTCAGAAAGAACTTTAATATACCTACTAGACATAAAGCAATCCTATATATATGTAGAACATCGAAATATAATATTTAGTGATAAAGTTTAGGAAAAATAACTCAAATAAGCCATAAACAGAGAATTTGAGATCAAAAACGAAATTTTTATTAGTTGGTACATAAGTTTACCAAATTTGTGTAAGAACGAATACTTAGGTATTAACTGAATAATTAATACATATTTCTAAATCTTATTAAAAATGAGCAATCAATATTGATTTCAGGGCAATACTACTTTCCTACTACATATTATGCACTCATAATCTTTGTATATGCTCAGTCAAATGCGTAGCATACTGTTATAATAATACTAGTTATAATAAATAACATGGTTCAATATTACTTTATTAATATAAAATATTAAATTTACATTTAAGGACCTCTGTTGTAAATCTTAAATTTAGTTAAAAACTGAAAATTTGAAAATGTATTGCGTAGTTCGGAAATGTTTCAACATTTGTATCAAGAAATATCACTTATAAATATCCCGCCAAGGTTTCGTGTTTTGAATTCAACACGATAGACTGTTAGAGCTGATAATAGTCGTGAGCGTGTTTTAGACATTTATTCTGTACTTCTAACTCTTTGAAATTCTTCACATGAATCTGTCAGAAATCAACTTCAATTACCAATGTCAAATGAAAACGTTCCATTTTCATTTATGAATTTCAGTAGCATAAGAAAACTTTAGACACAGTGACAACCTAAACAGAGATTTAATGCAGAATGATTTCTCAGTAGCCGAGAGCCAAGACATCGATCCAGTCCCATTAAAGACACTTTCAAGTCTATGAGATGAAATACTCATACGTAGCTTATTTGACTGACTTTGGAGTCGTCTACGTAATCATCTTTGAGCTAGATATCAGCAATTTCACAGTTCCACGTATAAGCGTAAAATAAGGAGTCGTTTCGAAATTGCAAATCCAGAATATTTCATGAATATTCAGTTACCCCATGAGAAATATGACGTTAAAAATATTCCGAAGCTTTGGATTTAGTCAAATCATGTACATACGAGTGAGAGATTTGATCAACCAGACTGTTCTGAATGGTGTCCGGGGTGATTCCGCTGTTACCATCAATTTGGATTACAGTATCCTGATACCTGTACAGACCTTAATCGTACCTTCCTGATTACACAGTATGAGACACTCAAATCGTTTGTTATGGAAAAGAATGAGGATCTGGGCCGTGTCTCACTGAAACAGATTATTGAACTACTCAAAGAATCCAGTAGAGCTCCAAAGTCGTGAGTTACGCATGTGAAACTTAATCTGGTAATGCCAACAACAAATTCTAGTAGCGAGTGGTCCTAATAAGTTCTTCGTCGTCTGAAGACATATTCCCCCAAGACGTACCAGCAAGAATCTGTCAGGTCTCAACAATCCCATGGTAATACATGTGCACAGAAAGGAGACAGATATTCGAAACCTGAATGCTGTGACAAATGATATGATTTTATAATTGTAAAGCAACGTGAAGCAATATTTGAAAGTATGCGTGATAGTCCGTTTATTATCTGTCACATAAGTAATGGTGATGCGATTATCAGTTTGATGTATTTGTGTATAGCTTGTCAAGAGCATATTGGTAAGTGATGTTTAAGGTATAAGAATTACGATTTCCATCACGAAAACAATTTCATTTCATTATGAATAATTTAAAATAAGCATTTTATGCCTCATAATTTTCTTTTCGAGTCGAAAAAATAAAAGTTGTATTGTTAGATTTGTATTCATGTGTATGGAATACTCATCGCACATGTTTTGAGAATTTTATAGTTCTACTTTCATACATTAGTTATAGTCAATATATGTTTGATTATACTAAAACAATTATGCACATATTCAGTGACGAATTCAGCTTTAAGGTCATATTTAAGTAGATTTTTTAAACATTCTGCGTAGCTAAATTTGGATCGTAAATATGACTTGTGACGAATAGTACATCAATTTAATATGATTAATTGATACAATCGGTTATTATCTGCTGAATGTATTATATTGTAAATAATCTATGTTTTGTATTCTGAAATCACTAAAAAATCGGTAAAATATTATTTTGAATTTGTCACAGCCCCAAATCTGTTTTGCTTCTAACGCGCCTGTAATAATCAATACAATAAATAAACATGTCATTTATACTTCATTAATAGTTAAAAAAACAATTATTTGTATATCGAATAATTTTGTGTTTAATATTTTAATTCTCAAATATTCTAAAAATCCTACTCTTTTATAAATATCTTCGCTTTGTATCTATTTAATTGAATTTGATATTGATAGAATACAATTGATAAATCCGTTACTGCTAAATTATAGATTATATATCGTTGATCTGATTATTAAAACTATTTTATTATATTTTAATATAGGTAATACAATAATATTTGGAAATACTTAATAATCTAAGTGTTAATTGTGGCAAAATAAGAAAAGTTGATAGAATAACATTATTTAATATAACATTTAGTGAACTTTTCTAATACACAGACATTACTTTAATTTTATAAGTTCAATGGAAGAAACAGGCAATAAATGAAATGAAACTAATGTTGGCATATTATTTTAGATTTTATGTGACTAAGTGAACTTATTTTTTATTCTATTTGACTTTTGGTCTAGTAATTATTGATTTTATTTAATTCTTATTATTTGAATTATATTTATTTTACTTGAAAAACGAATTCATTAATAATGATATAATATTTACAACTGTGTGTTTGTTCAATTTAATTTCAATTCAATTCGCAAATAATATACATAACAATTCAATATAAGATTACCAATTTCAGTAAATAGGGTTTAAATTATACAATGTACAATGCGTAAGATTTCTTAGAATTTTAATATTTTAAGACTTATTTTTATATAATTAAATACTATTAATGCAATATTTACAACTATAAATTTTATTGAAATCTAAAAATAAACAATTTGTGATTTAAATGGATTGAAATACAAATATTTTCAGTAGACTTTTGTGATAATCATTTTAATATTTTAACATATTTAACTATCTATGTTGATATTAGAATTTGTATCTGTATCAACAATTTTTAGATTCAGCGTGTTGAAATTAACAGCAGACATATTTTCGTAAACATGATTGCATATATCATTGTTAATTATATCATTAATTTTGTGAGAATTGAATACCTTAAAAAGCGTCTATCATGAATACAATCATCAAACAAATACAACAATTTAAACCACTGCATTTTAAACAATTCTCTTGGTTAACACCTGCTCAACTCAAATTAAAATTTATTGGTAGCAATATATGGTTTATATTATTGTGATAATCATGTTAAAATATATAGTTACGATAGAAAAAACAGGTAAGTTGGGAAATAATCGTAAATATATAAATGGTTATTGGAAAAATTTGAATCAGTGCAGAATACGCTAATTTGGAAGATATGTAAGTCAAGAATACTATATTTAAGCTACAATATAAGAGAGTCAATCAAAAGAATAAATTGTTAAATAAATAAAAGAGACTCCGATTTTCCTTTTCTTAGTCCAGTACCTTATTTTGTCTATTTAAAACATAAATGTGTCTATTGTACTTTGAATAAAATTAACTATTAATTGATATAGAGAAGAGCGTCTAGTAGAGCGGAGAGGAAGAGGAGGGGGGGGGGTGGTT
>JAYRBW010047404.1:0-11351 GCA_036023295.1 Invenusta paracnida
ATATTATATTATACATATAACATTTTAATACATTATTCATATTGTAAACTATTTATATATATATATATATATGTATATGTATATGTACCTATATGCGTGAAAAAAAGAAGTCATATATTACTTAAACAAAATAAACAAAGTTCAATACACTAGAGTATAATAAGTTCTTATCTTCAAGCTACATATAAGCACTAGCATACCATAAAAACGCTACTATACCATATATTTTCACCTTTATCTTAACATTATGTCAGAACAATTATTTATCATAACGATTTTATATTTATATATCACATAATATGCATATTTTATCTTTCTGTCCACATAAAAATATTCTAATAACAATAATAATAATAAATAATACAAACATAGGTATATACAATAATAATGTTATGAACTCTTATATATAGTTCATATATAGGAATTTATTAGACATTCAAAAGCGTCGATATACATTTAAGCGGATCAAATACAATTTAATCGACCATGATGTTCGCAATTTCAGCTTTGCATAATATATAGTTAGTTATATTGTTATAATTAAGCTGTATCATGCGGTACACTTATATCACGAGCAAATACAATCGAATATCTTTGAAATAAGACGTCTGCAATGGAAATTATTTATGCAGATCTGCGTATAGCAGAACTTGTGTATTTATGCATTTTATGCTGGGAGTAAGTTTACTGTGTTTATAATTAATTCTATTTATACGTTGTACTTAAATAAATGTCGAAAAAATAAATGATAAAAATTTGGATTATAATATATAATTTTAAATACTTTTTAAATGAATATATTTCACAGCGATTCTTTCATTAAGTTTTATTTTAATTGTTAAACATTTTCTATTTAAAATTTAATTTGACTTCTGATTAAACAAAAAACAATAGCCTTATTGATTATTATGATTAAGTCTTGTCTATTACCACCTTATTAATATTCATTTATACATAATATAATATATATATTGTTTAAATGTCCATGCCTATCGCTGAAAATCTGAACAATGAATAAATTCGTAAATAAAAGTTATAGCTATGATACATAACAAAAATTATAAACTAAATTGTTTTAAACTGGTCGTGTAAAAATAATATGTCGCAATATAGGTGAAGTAATGCATAGATGGTCTGTATGTATAGTTGTAAAAAATAATAACTCTAAATTTAAGCAAGCCAGCTACACTATAAAGAAATGCTAATATGCAGGAGTAATCTTAATTCCCAATCTAACGGTATATTTACATATAAATATATATATGAGATTTCATATATACTAATATGAAATATATTATACATATTGGATGTGCGTGCGTGTAAACGTACATTATAAGACATCATTTGTTATGTTATTTGGTATATATGTTCTCAATTTTTTCGGAAACTCTTCAGTATGGTATAACGATAATAACTATATATATATTTATAAACATATAGGGTGGTCAAGAATTCCCTACGACTTTCAAAATATTTTATTTAACTGCAGAAAAACTTTATTTAACATTGTAGAATAAGTCATAAACAGCAAGATAACCTAATATGCTATTATCAGTCGTATAAGGGTCAACTTGTAAACCATCGTGAGTGATGCATAATCGTAGTCTTCGAAAAGTACGATCGTTGATGGGCATTAATACAGTCAAAGGGAAATCTCTGAAAGCTTCTCGAATAACATCTTTTTGTCTATCTTTTGTTGGAGCTTTCGCTGCTACAATTTTCGGCTTGAGCATTCCCCAGAGCGTGTTGTCATATGAGGTCAGATCGGGACCGCGCGGTGGTCATTGAACAGAGCCATTCTTTACAATCCACCGATCCGGAAAGCTATCATTCAGGAACTGCCTTGTTGCGATGGCAGTGTGTGTCAGTGCACCATTCTGCTGGAAATGGGAGGCCCGAAAAATATCTTTCGCTTCTAAAGCAGGAATAAATTCAGTTCGTAGTATATGAATATAGGAATCCGCTGTCACACTGCCATCGATTAAGTTGGGAAGGTCCTATCAGAAGTTGAGCCTACATGGATGCCCAGATCATCACTTTTGGCGGATTTTGTCTCACTTGCTCGTAAAAATATGGGTTAGCCTTGCTCCACATGCAGGTCTGCTTATAGCCTTTGCCTTCGGAATTCACCGCACACTCATCAGTAAAAATATATGATCTCGTCGTCGCACAATGTCATATTTGGCCAAAATTTCATGACAGCACACAACACGCGTCTCGTGGTCCTCTGGAGATAAAAATTACACTTTTGTTGATTTCCAACTTCTGTATCCCAAGTCTTTCATAACCTTCATCATTGTCGTTCATGGAATGTTCAATTCATCAGACCTTCCCCTAGTTCCCTTGTTGGGATCTGCTTCAATAGAGGTCCTCACCTGGTCGCCTCGTTCATTGACCCGTCCTGTGTGCGATTTATCCCAAAAAGACCCCGACGTAAACAATTTGCCTGACCATCCCTTTATGACTCTTGCGTCTGGTGGTTCGTCGTCAAACTTCTGCCGCAAGTTTGCTTTAACTGACCGCACTGCAGAAACAGATTGATCCGACTAGGGATACCTAACCGCTGCCAATATGCGGTATTCCATTGTATAAGGACTTTGATCAGCCATCTGAAATGACAAAAATGAATATATGTAATATTGTATGTAAGTTGCTATTAATATACTGTTTATATGAAAGACCTAGATGATTTAAATTTAAAATAACGTTTAAAACTTCATTAATCATTACAAACGAAAATCAAGCAAAAAATACTTATTGATCCAAAGTCGTAGGAAATTCTTGACCACTGTATATATATTCCATATATAAATATAAGCTAGAGTATGTTTAAAGCGCACGAGAAAAGATAATTAAAGCCTCGTATCAAGGTTGATTTTATATCCATTATATTAATTTATACATAAGCCTATAATATATAGGTATATAATTTTTAATTCTTTGTTGAGGTGAGCGATGTTTTTGCTTATGAACACTATAATATATATATAATTATTATTAGTTGTAGTATTCGATAAATACTGGCGCCAAATAAAAAATAGTTACGATATCTAATATAATTTATCGATTAGCTTTATCTAAAGGTTAAGTTCACTCAATAATAAGTTGTGAGGCGTCAGTTATCGAATTTGGCACAGACCAAAATGCTGATATTTTATAGCTGATAATGGTAATTTGTTTTAACTATTATATAGGTCTATTTATATATAAATTCAGCGTAAGTGAGAAATTTATTCACTATATATATCTATCGTATTTATGTAATATTTTTGTTTTGAAACTATGACAATACAATCAATTTATTTGTTTTGGCGCCAACACTTGAAGTGGCTTCAAGTCAATTTTGTTGCTTTTTGGTATAATATACCTATTAATACTTGTGTGTGTAAGTGTTGAATATGTGTTACAATGGTTAAAAAATGGAATATGAATTATTTCTACGGAAAATCGATTTTTTTCAATAGAATATTTTGAAAATTATGTTACCATATTTTTAAATTCAACTTTTCTGCCCATATTTAATAATATAAATAAAAATAATTTACAAGCTTACACAATTATGTCATAAACTATTTTTTATATAAAATGATAATCAAAGTATAAAAAAGAAATAAACTTACGTCTATGAGCCGCCAGTATGATTTTAAAACTTTGAAATTGAATTCAATACATTGAAATAATATTAATTGAATAAAACAAAAATATTTTTATTTTGACGTAAATAATATAAATAGACATATTTATTATTTCAAACAGACGCAAGTTTACAAACGTCAGTTTGCTAAATTAATATAAATTGACATCACTATATGTGCTATAGGTAATATAGGGATGATATGATAAATATTAAATTTCATTTTCTTAGTTTCAGACGTATTATCCGGAATATGTAATTTTCTTTATTACATTATTTAGAAAGCAATCGATGTATGATTGTATTTATAAATAATACGAAATTTAATATAAATATTTATTGACTTTTGAAATAAATCATCTAATTAATTACCAAGATCTATTATGATCACTTTGTGATGCATACAAATTCATATTATAGATACCTATTTTCAAAATAAATTATTGCAGTAATTTACTAATAATCAATAAAGGTTCCGCTTAGAAATTATTCATTTACATACAATCATGTTCGACTGTATAGCCTTTGTTCATGTACCTAAGACTTGTTTACACAAAACTGCTATATAGGCGCCAGAATTCTTAATTGGGTTATTTATAACATAGCTGGTTCCTAAACAGATTTTGAAGTTACATCCGCTTACAATAAAACTATAGTCAAATTACAGAATTAATTAGGTTGGTTTTATTTGAAAATCGAGAATCATGTAATATAATACATGATTTAAGGGTTATATAAAGGATTTGTTGACGTACATTTTCACGTAAATTAACATGACATATTAAGGAAGTGTTAATTAAATGTCTATTCTGAATTATTAGTATCTACAGTAGTATTCTATTACTATAGTATGTCATGTTAAGCTGCAAGCAATTTATGCGAATTAACAACAAACCGCCCATGAACGATCATCTGGCGACAGACAGTCTAAGCTGGCGTCAGTCAAGTTCCACCTCTTTATATATCGTTCAATACTTAAATCTGATTGGCTAACGCTAACTTCCACTCTCGTCTTTTGCTTTGAATTGCCTTGAACCAACAGAACAACAGATGAACGTTAGAATTCACAACTAAACGCTGAGTTTATAAATTATAAACATTATCAAGTGTGTTAAAAAGGACTTATATACATGTAAATGTGTGCAATCTGTTGGGATGTATAATTAATACTCCCGATTTTTTAACGATTTCTTTCTAATTTATACCTACTGATGTATTAATAAGAAACAGGTCCATCCCTTTATCAGCTTATGAGTCACCAACAAAGCATTTTTGAAACGCAATGAAAGGGACATTTGGAAGAGTACTCTTGTCCGAAAGTCACAATTGTTACACGGATGATTCGGTAATTTTCGAAAAATAATTTAATTCGGTTATTTGTCTTTTTTTGACTAATTTATTGTGTTCAAGTGATCAAGAACTCGATACTTACTCTCTTTCGTCCATATGAAGATACCGAAATTGTCAACAATCTTTTTTTCGTACAACCAAAAGTTCGCCGATATTCTATGCATTGGACTTATTTCAATTCTGCTTTTCGCAACTTCCGCGGAAGCTTCAGCACGTCAAAGTAAGTTTAAACCATGCTAGTGGTACTAGGGTTAAGTCTGGAATAAGTGTCTAAGTGTTTGGAATAATCAGTATTTGTATTTACCGAATTTCTGGAGTGTTCATTTAATATTTTCTCCTCTTTCTTATATTAGTACATGAAATTTCTCTTGCTGAGTAACTTTGAGTAATATGGTTTCACAATGAGTAATATTGATTGTATGGTAGGTAAACGCAAATTACTTATATGATTTCAAATTAATATTTTACTGAAACGCAATGCCATTTTTTGTTACTTGTGAGATTAAAACATATTTGAAAGTAAATATTTAAAAGTGTAATTGTTAAATGTTTTTTATATTTTTAGTATAAAATAAAAAGTATGAATGTCCTCAAATTTTAAAATAAGAAAGCATCATAATCAAACAAAACATTCATGTTGACATATCACATATTATTTAGTCCATATTATAATATAATACGTAGGTAGTGAAAATAAAAGCAAAATACTTTTTAATTTATTTTGATAATATTTTGTTATTATATAATATATTAATTATAAGTCGAGTATGAAAGTTGTATTTTTCATTAACTATATATTTATCATATATGATTATTAATATACCTATATATATCATTATGGTATAGGTATATTATACATGTTCACCTTTCCTCATAAGTTAAAAATAGTAAACAACTGAAATAATGAATTACAAATGATATGAACATAATATCAATGCGTATTTTTTGTTTTGTTTTGTCGACATTAATTTCAGTGTATAATAAATGAGATACATGGTTCTATGGGTGTCTGTATATTTTTATAGCACTAAATATGTATATATATAATGAGCTGAAGTTTTGTGGCACCAGTAAATTTTGTTTTGCACCTTGATATAGGCGAAACTTTAGTCATGGATATGCAGCTATGTTCACATTCGTGTCTTTTTAATAATTTAATTGGGTTGTTTTAGCTATATTATAGTTGCACATTGCAGAAGAAATTGATTTTTTTAATATAAATAAAGCGCTATGTTTTTTTTAGTTATGGTCTTCAAAAAGTGTCAACTTTCTGGGTCAGCAAACTCTGTAAAATGAGAAATACAATATATTTTCATAAATATATAAATATAGAATAGAATAGAATAAAACTATTTAGTATAATGTGTATATATTAAAATTTATAAAAAACATATTGGAATAAGCTGTCTTGTAATTTTTTAGAGTAGATAGTGAAGTTTTAAAATTATATTTACGACTTTATTATATTAATATTTTAGTGGTTTAATTACGATTTTATATCTTGATTTTATGAGAGTGTCTATTTTGTATAATTATAACCGAATTTATTATATTATTAAAATTATAGTTAATATAATATCTTTTTAATGTTATACCCCTCTTTTTATTATCGATATGGCGTTAAATGGGGTAATTTTTACAGAAATTATCAAAACCTATAATTAAAAAATATATAATATTAAAAGTTCTGAAAAGTTAACTATAATAGAGATCTTTAGATGAGATAATATATACAAATATATACATAATAAGAATGATCAATTTCTTCATACTATAATTTGTTAAATTGTTATATACATTGAATTAGTAGTTTTAATGTAATAGTTTTTTTAATATAATTAATAATAATTAATTAAAATATACGGATGAATAAAAAATGTGAAAAAATTTATAATAAATATTTCAATTTCTCAATAATACTTATGAAAACTATATAATTATGAAAGCTTCGAATATATTTGTTATTCAAATCATTTGATTAAATTACAATCTTTATTTGAAGCAAAATTAGCATAATTTGAATCGCAATATCTACCATTAAGTTTAAACTTATACCTACATCTATTACATATATTGTTCATTATACTATCTATAATGGTATGTAATTTAATAAATAGTTAATTCAATTTCGTTTTGGACAAAAATAATTCAGGCCAATTCATAAATATTCTTTAATTTAATTTAGAAGTGCATTGAAGTGAATTCAATGAAAAAATAATTTGCATTTCATCAGTTACTCTATATCATATGCTTCAGAACATTATCATTTTATTGTAAAATTTTCAAAATATGCGGATTTATAAAGTAGCAAAAAGGCAGTTTTAAATTGATCCTAAAGATGGTTGATGCCAAATTATTTATATCCAACACAATAAAATACTATTCGATGTACTTATAATGCCAGTTTATTTATTTATATTCAATATATTTAATAATATTTATTTAAAAGTAAAACAATTTTAGAGAAACGTTTGTTAAATTAAAGCATATACAAATTCTCGAAAATTAATTTTGTTTGTATAATATATTGTTGGCTGTAATTTGACGATTTTAAGTTTATCTGCTTGACTTCTATTATTTTTAAAGAATATTTTATAACTCTAAATTCCTTTTGTCAAATGCTAATACTTCTAAATGTTTATTCTAATCATGATAAAGTTAATTTACTAATTTGAAGAAAACACGGGGGACAGAATTATAAATGTTATGGTTGTAATTTCTATGATTATGCGTAAATTATATAATATTTTATTAATTGAATTAGCTGTGCTGTTAATTGTAATAAGTCAAACTGATAACGTGATAACACTTAATAAGATATATCCTCCTCCAATGAATGGTGACTATAATATAACATAAATATACACGCAATATTTCTCTCAATTTTATACGCAGATTACAAGATATTAAAAAAATTTCATGAAAAGTTTACACCATTTCTGTATAAAGTCTGTCATGTTTGTGACAACAGTTATAATGATCTAATGATTTGTCGCTGTACATAAGAGATAATGAGATATGAAATGTTATATCACACCAAACGATGTGATATCGATATTTAGTTTTATATTATGATATCGGAATGTATACATGCATTGCCCATCATCTCGTTAGTAACAAACACGCTAACGATCGAGTTGATTGTAAACTTACATGCGTATACATTATGGTGGTCAGTTATTATATAGGGCCCTACGGGCAATCAATCATAATGTATATTCTTGCCTTTCTTTTCGGACTTGCGTGTAAAGTCAACTCTTGTCAAGGCTGAATGAGATCGTATCAAGGGTGTGAGGATTGCAATATATCTTCTGTTTTCACTAATATACTCAAATGTACACACAGAGATCCCAATCTCTGAATCCGAAGTAGCGAAATATATGACAAGATTTTTTGCACCGCTATCCGTCTCATTAGACAAAAATAATATTCGTCTCCAGTCAATAATTGACCAGTCCCCTTAATATTGAGTGATAAATTCTCTAGCTTTGTATATATATATACATAAATATTATTGTTATTATATATTTTCATGTATGAATAAAAATTATATTTCGTTTATCTAGATATCTTATACCTACTCATTCAAACTGTCACAGTAGGAGGCATGCATTCGATCTTGAATATAATATCAAAGTATGTATATATGTATATAGTGATTGTGCAGTTGCGGAAAATAGTTGTCTGTTTCAAATTGAGCAACTATAGCTTTATCGTTTGGCCTGTCGTTCACGCAACATGAGTCCAAAGATAGACAACTCTAAATTGAATATTTTTGTCGAGGAGGCTGACTTCATAGGACTTGGATGGATGGACCGCGGAATGGTGACTGATGATGTACCTAGAAGGTATGTGTGATGAAAAGGTTTAGTGGGGTTTGGTTTTGGTTCAGTTGGTCTATAAATACAGAGGGCCTCTCATCCCTACGTTCTCAGCGGGATGTGTGTTGCGTTTGTTGCGGTTTTGAGGAAAGTGGTCGTTTGATAATGAAACATTCCAAGTGTCGAGATGTTACAGTGCTACTATTATTGTATACATAAGGGACTTGTAATATGGTGCACTTAGCATGGTTTATATAAGAGCATTTCAATTCAAATTTCACCCATATGTGGTTTTAACTTATCAGTATATATAAAATAAAGGATTGGGTGCTTAGTCATAAGTTTTCCTTTTAATGGCACCTTCCCACTGTTTTAAATGTCAGTAAATAGAAAATGGGATTACGTAATCTCATTTTCCATATTATATACCTATATCCTATAAGGAATTTGAACAAAATTTAAAATCATGCTCTATGTGTGATGTTTGTATTGAGATTAAGTTATTAAGGTACCTAAATATGAAATTGCGTTTTTATTATTTATTAATTTTAATAAAATTTTAAAGGTAACTTAATTTATCTTAGAATATGCTTACATCTTGTGGATATTTCATATTCACAAAATGAACTTTCTCTTGCCTGTAGAATTGAAAAATCGATATTTTGGGTACGTACGTTAAAGGTGGAATAACGGCAGTGTGCATCCTCACGGTGAAAATCTGAACATATTTGCAGATCTTATATATATAATTTATTTATAAAATAGTCACTCACCTATAAGAAATACATGAACGTTTTTGGACCATATTCTGTCATTAATTGTTCAGTATGAGTTTATACTAATTAGTGTAAAGATATTTTCAATATTGCACATATATCACAATCTAACAAAATATATCAAAGTACATTTTAAATAAAATATATTTGTTTAACTATGTTTTATTCTAGTAAATAACAGAGGAATAGATGATGTGAATAGATCGACATTTCTTATATCTATCTATATAGCTACAATATATAAGCAAAAATAATTTATGTCGTTTATATTTGGAAGAAAACAAATGAAAGAATAATGCATTAATTACTAACAAATTCTGGAACATATTATTATGTTCATTTGTTAATCAAGATAACAATTTTAAAGTGTATCTTTTCAATGCGAGCGTGAAGAAAATGAGATATAAATGATGTATAAATTACGTATCACCACATCACAGCAACTTATATATAACTGTGTTATTCAAATGAATTCAAATATGGATGACTTGAGATGATAATCATAATACAGATGGGATTGCTTCAAATGCATTGCAGGTTAGCATAAGCTGTTCTATCGTGATATCTGTGAAGCACGAGGAGAGATAATAACCTTTCCGACCATCCAACCATCTTCTCAATGCCCGACCCGAGGAGATTTCATTTCCGGTTTCATTTTCCAGCTCGCGGTTCTATCTCTTAATTATTCGTGCAATTGGCCTCTTAAATCGGGAATCCTCTAGTTTTATTATTTTCCACTATTGTAACAGTTTTGGAAAGCAATATAGCGTCAGGTCATCTTAAAAGATAGCCTTCTACTTAAGGAGATAGCATTTGATTTCATCATGAATCGACTGAAGAACAATTTATTTTTGTGACTGTATAATACACGAAGATATTCACTTGACTGAATAATGGGGTGGCGCTCTCTGCGGATAAATCAATGAGTAAACTATATATTGTAGACCGTTTTTCTCAATGGGCAATTAAGGAAGAGAAAGAAAAATGCTAAACTATAAGGTATACCTAATGCCGTATATCCTAGATTTCTTCATTTTTCTACCCCATGCACGTATTGGGAACTATTTACAAGATGGCATGTTAATATTAAGAGGCGGAGCACTCTTTCTACACTTTCGTTGTTCCCTTTTTACAAAACTTATTTTATTCTTAGCGTTTTAATGAACTCAACCCTTTTCTGTGATTTTTTCTATATAATACATATATTGGGTGCAAACAACTAGAATAATTAATTTCCATAGGGTTTCTCTTCGCTCTTAGTCTCACGTGTGAGTTGTTTGTATCTCTCTATATATATATGAGTATTCTGTATATATTAACATAACCGTTTCCCATGCAATATGTATGTATACGAAGAAGTAGATTTTAAAAATGCAAGAATAAAATCATTACAGTGTTACGTATCATCTAGGTTTTTTTCTTCCTATTTTGACTTCCTTATAATAGACTTATAAGGGAGGGGGGGGGGGTATATATTGGTGTATATATCTTTTGTCTTCTCAGTTGATGAGGATTCAGAAGAGAATCCGTGTAACCAGGGTTATCATTAACGTTCCGAACACGATGAAAAGGAAGTGAAAGAAGGAAATATAAAAGCCTTTAGGCTACGTTTTCTAACTCAATAATCGTGCCCAAGAAGATATAGGGTTTGCCTCATTGCGCTTGGCTAGTATGATTAAGAAACCTAATCTTTGTCAATTGCCTCCTTCATTTTCTCCTCCTCTTTTGATAATTTATCTTCTCATACACCCCCCTCCCCCTGCCCAATCT